>APFE031318201.1:0-40717 GCA_000404065.3 Pinus taeda
ATTCAGGAAGTACCCACAATTTTATTCATTGTAAGGTAGCAAAAGAATTGAATTGCTTCCTATATCCAGTACCAAAGTGTCAAGTGATGATTGCAAATGGAGGAACAATAAATTGTTCTGGAAAATGCCATAATGTCAATCTATCCATGGGAGAATATGTATTGACTAGCCCAATGCTTTCCATTCCAATGGGAGGTGCTAATGTTGTACTAGGAGCCCAATGGCTACAATCCTTGGGTACAATAGCTTTTAATTTTCAAGAAATTTTCATCAAATTTTCTATGGAAGGAAAGGAAGCTGAATTAAGGGGTATTGCAGGGAAACCGAGAAAGATAATCAGCTCTAATGCTATGACAAAGCTTCTAAAAAAGGAACAAAGAGGTGTAATTGCACAATTATGTTCGATAGATGTTTCCACATCAGAATCATCTATTTCTCTAGATCTTCAAAAAGTCATGGATAATCATTCCAAGGTATTTGAGACTCCTAAAGGTCTCCCACCTGTGTGTGATTATGATCATGCTATTCATCTAATTCCAGGAAGTGTTCCTCCAAACATCAGGCCATACAGATATCCCTATGTCCAAAAGAGTGAAATTGAACGTATGGTTGCAGAAATGCTAGAGGCTTGTATAATTCAACCGAGTCAAAGTTCTTTCTCTGCTCCAGTAGTATTGGTGCACAAGAAGGATGGATCATGGCACATGTGTCCGGATTATAGGGAGCTCAACAAGCTCACTATTAAAGATAATTTTCCCATTACAAGTTCTTCTCTATGCAATATGTTATGTCAATTCAAATTTTTTTTTTTCTTGAAGAAGGAGAATATTCATTTGAGCATTTTAAAAGCAAAAAAATCATTTTTGTAATGTGATGAACATAAATTAATCTTGCAATGTGATGAACAAAAGTAGAAGTCACAAACTAACAATCATTACCCAATGTCACAATGCAAAGAACATAACCCACTATCATAATGTGACAAACAAAACTCAATGTCATGATGTGATGAACATAACTCAACCTCAAAATGTGATGAACATATTCCCACATTGCATTCAAACCAACATCACACTGTGATGAATATAATCCAACGTTGTAATGTGGCGAACAAAACCAAATGTAAAATTGTAAGAATCATTAATAGATGTCATAGTGTGTCAAACATAAGCTAACATCACAATGAGTTGAACGAAACCCAATGTCACATTTTGATGAACATTACCCAACATCACACTGTGATGAATATAATCCAACACTGTAATGTGGCGAACAAACCAAATGTCAAATTGTGAGAAACATTAATAGATGTCATAGTGTGGCAAACATAAGCTAACAACCCAACATCACACTGTGATGAATATAAGTTAAAGTTGTAATGTGGTGAACAAAACCAAATGTCAAATTGTGAGAAACATTAATAGATGTCATAGTGTGGCAAACATAAGCTAACATCACAATGAGTTGAATAAAACCCAATGTCACATTTTGATGAACATTACCCAACATCACAACATGATGAACATATTCTCATTTTACAATTGAACATAGCATGTCACCAACATCCCATTATGATGCAATCAAGAATAACTCGGTATTACAATGTGATGAACATATGCCAACTTTGCAATGTGATGAACATATCTTAATGATGTTTTCTGACATACAAAACCCCAACATCACCATGTAATGAACATAGCCCTATGTCATAGGTGATGAATGTAACCTAGAATTACAATTTGACAAACATAACCCCACAAAATCAATCTAGTAGTCCCGATATTGGGATCCAGGGGAAATCTATGTGTATATTTGTTTTATGTGTTATGCTCTCACCATCGTTTATTTTTTGTTTTTAGAATTCGTATGCAAGTAATTTTTGTACAGGGTTAAAACCTACATTTGGTATCAAAGTTGTTTTGGCTTCAAGGAGATGCTTTTGCTACTGAGGGGTTTTGCTCGAGCCTGTGATAGACCCTATTTAGTGGGAGATCTGCGGGATCAATTATTGTGGTGAAAGAAGATATCGAGCAGCGGAAATACATAGATTGAGAAATTTAATGGTCAGAGTTTTGAGTTGTGGAAAATCAAGATGGAGGATCTATTGGTGGATAAAGATCAGTGAATCGTAGTAAATCTGGGTACTAAAACAACGACAATGTCCGATGAAGAATGGAAGAAGTTGGATTGAAACGCAAAGAGCACATTATGATTGTGTTTCTCAGATTCAGTATTGTTGAATGTATCAAGGGAAGCTACGGTGAAGGATTTGTGGGATACGTTAGGGACTTTGTACCAATCTAAGTCTCTCGAGAATAAATTGTTCCTACGGAAAAAGTTGTATAACCTGAGGATGAAAGATGGAGACTCAATGACAGAGCATCTGAACACATTCAATACTGTGGTAAGCCAGTTATTATATGTTGATATTAAAATTTTAGATGAAGATAAGTGCATCAATTTTTTGTGTTCTCTACCAGATTCGTGGGATAGTCTGGTTGTTGCAATATGAAGCAATGCAACTGCCTTGCAATTTGATGAAATAGGCTCATCCTTGCTGACAAAGGAGATGAGACGAAAAAAATGGAGAGCCAAAATGGTGATGATTTGTCTGTACGAGGACAGTCCCAAAATAGAAACAAAAATAAGTCCTCGAGTGGGAGATCGAAATCTAGAGGGAGATCTAAATCTCCAGGAAAACCTGTAAAGTTGTGCTGGAAATGCGGAAAGGAAGGGCACTACAAAAGGGACTATAAATCTAAAGCTCCTAAGAAAGGAAAGGGATCTAATGATGCTCCTTCTGCAAAGGCAAAAACCACCTCAGATGAAGGTGGGGATGTGTACTTGGCTTCTTCTTCAAGTACACATGTAGATCATAAGGCATGGTTGTTTAACTCAGGTGCATCCTTTCACTTCACTCCCCATAGAGATTGGTTCTATGAGTATGAGAAATATGATGGTGGTGATGTCTTCTTGGGGGATGACAGGAAGGCTAGAACCATTGGTCGTGGAAAAGTCAAGTTGAAGTTACAAGGTGGAAGGATTAGAACACTTCTGGGTGTTCTACATATTCTTGCATTAGCCAAAAATATGATTTTTTTAAGCACGTTAGTTGATGCAGGTGTAAAAACAATGTTTGAGAAAGATACCAATAAGATGGTTCAGGGAGCATTGCTATTGATGTGGGGAGTTTAGATTAGAACTTTGTACAAGCTGCAAGGTATCACTGTTATTGATGGGTGCAACAGTTATGTGGTTCCTGAAAGTGGAGCAGAAAATCTAGTGGTCTCTAGAGAAAAGACCATGCTATGGCATCAAAAGCTTGGACATATTGGAGAGAAGGGCCTTCAAATACTTCATGGTAAAGGTATGGTAGAAGCTATGTCTAATAGCTCTCTTAATTTTTATTTCTATGGAAATTGTGTATATGGGAAGCAGAATCAGGTGAGTTTCCCCTCTGGTGGTAAGAGAGCAAAACAGATATTAGAGCTTGTGCATAGTGATGTGTTTGGACCTGTGTCGATTCCATCACTGGATAATTCTGTGTACTTTGTATCATTTATAAATGACTTCTCAATGAATACATGGATATATTTCCTCAAAAATAAATCTGAAATCTTTGACAGGTTTAAAGAATTTAAGGCTCTGGTGGAAAACCAGATAGAGAAGAAGATAAAGGTGTTGAGGAAAGATAACAGTAGAGAATTTTACAAGAAAGAATTTGAAGAGTTTTGTAAGAAGTGTGGTATAGCATGGCAGAAGACTACTCCATACACACCTGAGAAAAATGGAGTTGCAGAAAGAATGAACAAGACATTGATGGAAAGGGTAAGAAGCATGCTCAGTGGTGTCGGGTTAGGACAAGAATTTTGGGCAGAGGTAGTGGAGACTGCATGTTACCTGGTCAACTGATCACCTTCATTAGTGTTGAAGGATAAGACTCCACAAGAGGTATGGATAGGTAATAAACCCTCTCTTTCAAATCTAATGTTATTTGGATGTGATTCATATGTACATGTCACAAAGGAGAAAATAACAATGTTGGATAGTAAGAACAATGTTGGATAGTAAATATGAAAAGTGCATCTTTATTGGGTATAAGGATGGTTTAAAAGGTTATAAGATTTGGAACCCAGTAACAAGGAAGGTTGTGTATAGCCAAGATGTGGTTTTTAGAGAGGTGAAAGATGTTATTAAACATTAATTCTTACCAAAGGAACCTGAGAAGATAGAGTTTGAGCTAAAGGAGGAAGAATCAGACTCTACAGTAGAAGAGGAAGAGGACATGTCCCGTGTTCCATATGCAAGTGTAGTCGATAGCCTGATGTATGCAATGGTCTATACTAGACCAGACATTGCACATGTGGTGGGAGTATTCAACAAGTTTATGTCAAAACCAGGGAAGGAGCATTAGATAACAATAAAGCAAGTTTTCAGGTATTTGCGTGGCACTAGTGATTATGGTTTGTGCTACCAATGAAGACCGGGATTGGACAGAGTTTTAGACATCCATGGTTTTGTTGGTGCAGACTGCATTAGATATATGGATCAGAGAAGATCTACAAGTGGCTATGTGTTTAACCTATTTGGAGGTGCAATCAGATGGATGAGTAAGAGACAATCTATAGTGGCACTGTCAACTACGAAGGCAGAATAAATGGCAGCCACTCATGCAAGCAAGGAAGAAGTTTGGTTGCATAGATTATGTTCAAGTATGGGGTTAGTACAACGATCTGTAAGGATATACTATGATAGCCAAAGTGCAATTTTCTTGGAAAATAACCCCGCTTATCATTCAAAGACAAAGAACATTGATGTTCAATATCACTTTGTGAGGGATATGGTAGAAGACAAAATGGTGTTGGTGGTAAAGGTGGACACTTTGAAGAATACTACAGATGCATTGACAAAATATATGAGCTCTGAGAAGTTCTCTTGGTGTAGAGAAAAAATGTGCGTTGCAGGGTTGGATCAATGACTAAACTCTCATGTGGCCCCGTGTGGAAAGAAAACAACAAGTGGGAGAATGTTGGGTTGTGTTATATTCCTTCCATGACTAGGAAGCCCTTCATTGCGTCAAGTGCAATGGGGGGGTCACAGGGGGGTGGTATCCCCCCCTTTTGGGGGGTTTGAAGGGGGCGGTAGCCCCCCTCTACGAGGTTCAGAGCAGTGCTTAGGAAAAAAAAAAATGGACCCTATATTAGGTGGGCGGATCTACCTATGGTTTTGCGAATGGATTTCACACATGGTTTTGGGGGCAATGGTTTTCAGTCCATGGTATTTTGTAGATCCGATGAAGAGAACTATGGTTATGTTCTAATCCAGGGTTAATGGATTGGGGTTTATGAATGCTTTGATATGTATATATATGTATTGTAACATGAAAGGAGCATAACGAAAAATCAATCTGGTAGTCTCGATCTTGGGATCTAGAGGAAATCTCTATGTATATTTTCTTTATATGTTATGCTCTCACCATTGTTTATTTTCTTGTTTCTAGAATTCGTATGTAGGCAATTTTTGTATAGGGTTAAAACCTACAGAGTACACACTTAATCGAAGGAATTAGAATACAACAACATGAATATGCAAAAAATGTGATTATAATTTTGATGTTTGGGGCTATTGTGAGATATGGGAAAACAAGGAAGAACCGAATGGCATAATTAGGCATGATGGCAAGCACATATGCCCAACTGAGACAACTTGAATTGGCTAGTTGGGGGTGGCATGGCATGCATGCCCAAGATGAGAAGACTTAGGAAACATGCAAGGGGGAATGGGCCAAGACTATGGCATGTGATATGGGCACACACACCCTTTAACCACTGGCACGATGAAACAATGAGAAAGTTTCTTGAAACTTCATGATGTGGCATGGTTGGGAGAGGAAATAGCTAAGGACTTGGTCTAACCAAAACAATGTGGGCGCAATTGCAAGTGGAATGGTCGAGGGGTTGGCTTGACCAAATGATGGGTTTAATTGAGTGCATATTGGAGTCGGCTTGATATGTGTGACTTGTGGATGAGACAAGTTAGGAGTCAACTAAAAGGTTGAAGGGTTCATCACCCCAAGTGATCTGAATTGGATCACTATATTATTTTTCAACCATCTTGATTCATTTGGAGTGGAAAAAGTGGAGGAATCTGCTCATGTGACCGCTTTTTACTGGAGGGACCTAGTTTGGAAAAATGAGGTTTGAAAACTTCCAGGAGTGTTTTAGGGAATCAAATGTTGTTTTGGGGGGTAAAAATTTGTTGCTTTAGTGCATCACCATTTCATTTTATTCTACACACAGATATCTTTCCAATAGCACAAGAATTGTGTCAATCGGAGTTTGTATGCAAAAGTTATGCCACTCAAAAGTTGACCTTCATGTTTTCACACCTATAGTTCGGGAGGATGTCAAATCATCCCCCATTATTCATGGAAAAGGGGCTAGCCATGTGATTTAATATGATGAAAATAATCTAGAATATTTTATATTGTAACTCTATTTCAGAGTTGATGTAGTCAAAATTAACCATTAGTACGCTATCGGGTTGTGTTATAACCATGCCACTAGGAGGAAGAGGCATTCCATTCTTTTGAGAGCATTTTGTTCCATAGTTGAGCAAAGATATCCAGGAGAGATAGGAGGTAGAGCACACAGAGAGGATTTTTTCACTATAGAAACCCACGGGCCACAGACATTACTTCTTTGTGCCTGCAGCGATATTTCCAGAAAAAGAAAGAGAGTGAAGGGCCTCACATTCTAGCTGGGTTTTCTCCTGAAAGGGTTTCCCAGAGCATGTATTTTGTATTATGTGTGGGTGAGAGCTTATTTTGTCATTCTCTACCTTTTTGCATAATTTTTATTTGCATGCATACACTAATTACAATTAAATCTACAAATTTTAAAGTTTAATAAATTATAATAGTGTATAATTTTCAAAGTTTTAATATAATATTATTAGATCTATTGTGATGAACTTTCTAGTGGAATATCCATGGCAGTTTACGGATCACCAAGGGACACAACCCTTGGGCACCGCACAGTTCATATAATTAAACCAAGGCATGGAATGATGAGATAACACTAACTAACAAAAAACACAACATAACAAAGGGTCAAGATGAGATGTGATACAAGCAAAGGAGGCACATGTCAAAGAGAAGGGGATGAGGGCCACAACTACACAAAGTCTTAAGGAGGGACATCCGTCCTCCTAACTGAATCAATTGGACAAAAAAAATAGCAAGTACACTATCTAATCAAACTGATCTTCTTGTATTAAGGGTGGATGATAGGTTGTCACCCAAAGTAAATACTTTTGTATTGTATCTTGGTTGTATGGATGGGTGGTAGGGTGGAGACCCAACCTGAGCCTCGTATGTAAAGAAGATTGTTGTTTATACAAGAGTTATGTGTGAGATAATATTGTTATCCATACCACTCTAAATTTAGTGTTGTTTCATGTTGCATGTGATGCTTATGGAATGTTCAAGAAATATTTAATTTTATATGATGTTAAAGTCTTAAGGGTGCCTTAAACCTTGATACGTATCTAGGGGCATGATAGGTGGTACCAAAGAAAGTCAAGCAGTGGCATATTAAACAAATTCGCTACTAACTTAGGTGAAGCAATATGATAGTGAGGTGCTCTTCACCACTATCTGAGATAGGAGGTTCGATAACATAAGACATTGTTTAGAGAATCTTCGGCGAAATCACATCAATAATCATTTGTCGACGCGTTTCGAACCAACAAGATAGGTTAAACAAGGTGATATGAGAAGGTGCAAGTTACTGCAATGAAGAGAAAGATGGTGGACTCTAGAGAGGGTGGAAGTCATGAAGGATCCAAGTTGTTAGACAATATTGTCTCAATGAAATGAAGAATGGTCCAGATGATGGATGTTATGAGGGAACATGGGTTTAAGTTTGAATAGATAAAAATGGATATGGAACCTATGAAGATTGCATATCTCCATGGCTTGAGTGATTTTGAAGTGATGACATAGAAAGTGGAAGAATCTTGTGATGATATTTTGAAGTGATTAGAAGATGAAGTGGCTTTTCTTATAGCCCTAAAATTATAGCAAGAAAATATGATTGCAGTGCTAAGGAAGGAAATAGGATAATGATTAACAGGTACCTCGGTGAGAGTGAAGATCAAGGAACCTAAACCATATGATGGGACTAGAAGCACCAAGATGTTGGGAAATTTATGTTTGGATGTGGAGTAGTACTTGGACTAGATGAGTGGGTGCTCAAATGAAGTTAAGGTAAATGCTACATCTATGTATCTCGTAGGGACAAAAAAATTGTGGTGGAGAATTGCGATGGAAGACATGGCAGCTAATCACATCACGGAAAGGATTTCTACATGGTAAGAAATGAAGGATGTGTTGTATGTGTAGTTTGGTTCAGGAAATCAAGCATGGATTTCTTGAAATCATCTAATGGATTTGAATCATAAAGGAAGGATTCAAGCATACATCAAGGACATTTCAAGAATTATGTTGAAGATCAGAGATATGTCAAATGAATATTAGTTGTACACTTTATTAATATATTGCAACCATGGGAAGAGTTAGACTTGAGAAGGTAAAGTAACTAAACTCTTACAGAGGCTATCACTGTAGTAGATAAACTTTTGGATTTTCGACAGGAAGGGAAATTTTGAAGCAAGGACGAAGGATGTTGTGGTGATAGGGGCAAGAATAATATTGACCAAGGAAATAATTCTTCAAAATATAATGAATCCAAGAAGAAAGGTAACACAAGAAAAACAATCCCATTACATGTTAGTTAGGTTGAAAGGAGAAGTTGGAGAAGAACCATCCATTGAAGAAAAATGTGGTTGCATTAGAGTAGGAGGATGCGCCAACAGTGGGAGTGTTACAAGTTTCGAGTGCAACTTCTATGAATAAGGATACAACAAAACGGGATAAGGACGAGAAATGAATTGATTTTGTAAGTATATATGTTAATGGAACTTAGATGGTATCTATTATTTACAATGGAGCTATGCATAACTTTATGAGGGAATATGTGGAAATAGAGCTTCGACTAAAATTCAAGCCTTCCCAGGGATCCTTCAAAGTAGTGAATTCAGGAGAGATGTGTGTGATTGGAATAGTTGAGGATTTACCCATTCATATAGGAGAGTGGGAAAGGAAAAAGAACTTCACCATTGTACCATACAGATGATTATGAGTTGATATTGGGATAAGAGTTTTTTATTGTTGTGAAGACTCTGAAAGGGGAGATGAAAATAATAGCTAGGATGACCTTTATTCTAATTATTGATAAGAAAAATCAGCAATGCCAAAGTGACTCTCATGAGATTATGGATGTAGGGGATAAGCTTCTCTTGAATCATGCACACATCATTATAGTCTTTGACTGACATAATAAAGAATTTGGAGTCAAGAGTAGATTATTTAGAGGAGTATGATTTGATGCCTATTGTTTCTAGTGAGGACCCTAGGGTGATACCTGTCATCCAAAAGTGTGACCAAGAGAACTTTCCTTGGTAAAAATGGGCTATGGGAAGACTCGATCAATCACAGATGGAAAAGAAGATTGGTCATGTGATCCAGAGTTGGAGTGTCTTGTGGAGGAATTCAAATGCAGAATCACTTTCCATCCATCATTATTGAGACATCTTGCAGAGAAGTATGGAGGAATATTTCCAACATGCCAAAAGCGAGGATTTGGTGGCCACCATGAATATCACACTTCATCTTCACATTAAACCATGAAGAAGCATTGGCTCACTATTGCAGTTGGATGGCGAGTCATATGTAAGGTTCCTTTAGGATACCACATGTTGGGCATATGTGATGATTTTTCTTGGATGATTTGAGATTCAGGGATAATGCACTTGTGTGAGTGACATGATTCCTTATGGAGCTTGGGGTAATGATTAAATTATCTATCTAATTTGTCAGTAGCCACAAGGGGACCTAAAACATAAAGGACATGCTGGGATGATTTTGATAGATGTAATCAAAGACATTATTTAGGGGTGACACTTCATGATGCGACACTTCAATTTTTTACTAAGCCAATTGTGGATTTGAGCATTATTGAGGATAATAATTGTTTTGAGTGGAATAGGATGTAAGGCAATCAGGTTGAGTACACACTTAACCAAAGGCATATGAATACGATGACATTAATATCGTGGAAAAGGTGATTTTAACTACGATGTTTTGAGTTTTCATGTTATATGGGCACACAAGGAAAAATTGATTAGCATGATTGAGTGCACTAGTAGGTGCACACACCCAATCAAGATAACTCAACTTGTCTAGTCATTCATGACATGGCATTCACTCCCAAGACGAGTGGACTTGAGCATTATGCATGAGGGAATGGGATGAGACTATGGCATGTGATATGGGTGCATACCCCCTTTACCACATGGCACGATAACATTCCATTTGAGTTCGTTGAATATTTTCAATATGGCACGATTGTGAGAGGAAATGGCTAAGAAGTCAACCTGACCAGAATGATGTGGCCATGGTTGTGAGGGAAAAAACTCAGGGGTCAACCCGTCCAAACAATGGGTTCAATCAAATGCATATTGGAGTTAGCCTAAGATGTGCAACATATGTATGAGATGAGTTAGGGGTCGGATCGAAGACGAAAGGGTGTGTCACCCCAAGGGACATGACCCTTGGGAAACCCATGACTAACATAAATAAACTAATTTCCGGAACAATGAAAGGACACCAATCAATTAAAAACACAACATAGCGAAGAGATGAACCGAGGTGTGATACAAGCAAAGGAGCAAAGGTTTGTTAATTTTAGTGCTAGATAGTTCTCTATTGTAGATAATTGATTTTTTCAAAATTTTGAACAATTTACACATTACATTCACCCCATATCATCATAAGAAATTATATAGAGAGAAAAATGTAATGGAGATACAATAAATTTCGAAAACCATAAAATCTTTTGACATCAATCACATTAGACATCCTAGGGCCAACCTTGGATCACACAAGATCCTCATGAGATTGCAACAGATAAATTTATTAAAGGGGAATTCATAAGTCTTCCAGAAAACCTATGATAATAATAAACAAATGAACCCAATAGAGCTGTCTCCATATCACTACCAAGAGTAAATAGTATCATTGTCGTTCGTCATTTTCAAAAGAGAAAATATCACTGCCAAGTATCATTACCATTCATTACTATAAAGAAAAAAACTATCACTTCCAATTATTATTGTCAAGAGAACAATTTTCACTTCCAAGTATCATTGTCATTCATCATTTTCACAAGAGAAAGTGTCACTACCATACATCATTGTCCAAACACAGAAGTTGACCTTTCTGCTACTTAATGACCAAGATCCTTTAAAGGACAGTCTTTAGGGATCTACAAGACTTCCCACACATAATTAAATATCTTCCTCTTTTACCATTGAACTAGGGCTCTCTTAGAAGCTCTCTAACAGCCCTCTACTAATGTACACAAGTTGTTATAGACCTTCCCAATCTAAACTTGAAAAATACCAATTTGAGAATACAATTACATACCTTGTAGGATGAAAACATTTGCCCATAAAATCTTGGCCTTATGCATATTAATAGGCTTGAAGTTTCGGCCCTGACTAGGGAAACTGTACAGCTATATATCAACTAAATAAATCGACCTCTATAATGCTTCAATCCCTCCACAAATATTCTGGGATAATGTGGTCTCAAATACTAGAATCCTCCAGCCTTTCTAGGTCACAGTTATGTTGTAGCATTCAACGACCCCCCATCTTTATACTTAATTATTAATAAATAATGGGGACCCTTCATTTTTTATATTTATTTTCTTTTAATAATTTTTTTGATTCTATTAAAATTGGAGCATATTCGAATTAGATACAAAGTCTAAGAAGCTTGAGGTATTTTTCTTATTGAAACTTCTCATATCGGAGTTACACGTTAAAATGTATTACGAGAAACCAAGACTCGGATGGGCCCTATTCCCAAAGTTGAAGCTATATCGGGGGATTTCATATCGAAACTCTATTTTATCATAACTCTCTTTTAAAGATTATTATGATAAAGCTCCTCTTCGATAAAGTTCTTCCCTGATGCTTGTTTTATTAAACGAGTCATATAAAAGGTTTTTATTTCTAAAAGGCTTGCGCGCTTTTACATAAAGTAATATTATAATCTTTTGTTGGCCCCACAACTATTGTTTATTATATCATCACATTTCATATCAAAATTTCTATCATATTGCATCTCTAATATCTTATATCTTTGATATCCTCTATCTTTGACATCCTCTTCCTCTGATATTTCTATTAGAACTTTTATATCGAATATTTTTTTGGGTGTGAAGCTTGATTATCTTTTGTATTCAAAGGTATCGTCGCATTGGACCCCAGTTCATAATGGGGCAGCAACACCACCCGTAAAATGTTCGTTGCATGGGGGGTCCATGGCGGGGTAGTTGTGACCATTGGGAGCCCCCCCTCGTGGGGGGATTGGGGGCAGCGCCCCTAAAGCTAAGAATAGATGTAAAATTGCCTTGTAAAATGTTGTAATTTGTAGTCAATCTGGGCCATTCATTAGGCAGAGATCTGACAGTAGAAGTTATGTTTAATTTACGGTTTTTTGCCCTAAAAGGCAACCCATCGCTATATATGAGGGAATTGTATTACATCTATGTATATCTATAATATACAATTTTCTAACAATTTTCCCATCGGAAGTATTTCATTGAAACCCCTTCTGTAATTCTACTGAGGTACCTCACCTATATTTCATCAGAGCTTTTCCTCTACTATCTTTCATGATCATTTTTATATCGAACCTTTTCACATCAGAAGTTTACTTTATCGTAAATTTCCAACACAATCTTCTGGTATAATTCCTCCAATATGCTGACATGGTAAGCCCACGTGATTATTCAATCACACACTTGATGTTTGATAATTTGGTTTTATGGTTTTCGAGATTTTAAATCCCTTCATTCATTTCACCTCGATATTGTGAAGATTTTATTTAAAGGAAAATATTAGTATTGTAAATTGCATTATTTGTGTTAAGTCTTAGCTAAGGAGAGAATTCCACTCATCTCTATGTTTTTTATATAGGCAAGCCTCGATTCCTAGAATAATGAAGAGATTTCAAAGGCATGAAAGGGAAAGAATAAAGTTGCAGCATAGCAAAAATCTATTTCTCCTTCAATGGAAAATATTGAAGAAAAGACGGCTACGCTGGGATTATTTTCTGATACAATTCGTATAAAAGATTCTAGGCATTCTTCCTGGGAACAAATGTACAAATTCTTTAAAGATGAAGGACCAAGGGTTACTCATAACAATGACCACTGATGATTCCACCCAAGTTTCAAATATAATCTTAAGTGACGTGGAAAAATAATTTCTACATAGAATTGCAGCCAGACCGAGACTTCTTCCCTATACCGATATGGTTCGGTGGGTTGTATATAATCTAAGTATTGTTGATAGGTGGATTATTACAAACAAGCACACAGTCATCAAGCCTTTTTCCAATGAGGATTTGCGGAGAATGTATCATTTTCCTGAACCACATTGAAAGTATGATAAGTAATACATTGAGGAATTTCTTAAAGAGCATGGACATGCATTGGGGTCAATTAAAGGGTGGATAAAGGACTCTAACAAACACAAAAGAAAAGAGAGTGGTAGTATGTTGAAGTCTATCTCGTTGGTCCTTATTCTCAAATTATTGCTATGATGTGTAGGCTTCATGCACTCCCTAATGTACAAAAATTTCCTAATCAATGGGTACCTCTAATGGATGGAGCTTTAGAAGAATTTATATTTGATTGGGACACTATTATTTCAAACTATTTAGTTGCCAATATTTTAGACTTTAGGAGTAAAAGCGTACTTTCTGAAACTATAATCCTGCATTTCTATATGAGTGCCTATATTATGGATGCTTTATGTTTTTCGATGGAATTTTCATATGTGGGTTGGAAGTGGACTCTGCAAGACCCAACTATCATTTATATTTATCATGGTATTTTGTGTGACTCAAAGTATCATCAACATTTTTATTAAATCTTCCATGGGGACATAGTACCAACATATCAAGCTATCTTTGATACAAAGGCACCTTGTATGTCTCCAAGATTTGAATCTAATCTTCTCCGAGTAGGGAATTGGTTTGGCGAGGAATCATTTACCTATATTATGGTATATGGAAGTTTGGAAAAATTTCATGTGCTACCATTTTTCATCCATATAAACTTCTAATTAGAATAACTTATCAAATTGTTGGTAATGGTATTTCCAAAGTCCTGAAGGACTCCAACAAAAATATGTGACCTTCTTTCCGAGCTCAATTTGGTATATTTGCTTTAGAGAATTATAAACATGAACAAATTGAAATAAAGTTTATTAAAGATCTTTGTTTTTCCTACTATATCTAATTGGAAGTATGATCCTCATCATGTGATTAAAAATATCATAGTTTCATCGAGTATCGAACAATTTGTTCATGATCCTGATAAATTTGATGATTTATTTGAAATGGATTATTCCTATTCATTGGTGGCACAAAGAGAAAACGAACAATTAACCCTTGAATAATGAATTAGTTTACGCAATATAAATCCTCTAGTCAAGAGAAACTTCCCCTAGATTTATTTCAAGTTTCTCAAGAGAAAAAAAACCATATTGATGCTAATGTTATTGATTGTACACAATCAGTTGAGAATTCTCAACCAAAAGTAGCAATTACCTCTTCCTCTTCTCAGGTAGAAGGATTTGTGCTTGATGCTAGGTTAGAAGAAATTTGTGAAGAATATAATCAAGCCCTAAATTCCAAGACTGATTAGTCTGAAGCTGCTAAGACTCCTCAACAAATGAAGGTTCATGACACTCTTAAAGAATCATTAAAACTCTGATAACAATGAAGGTTCCTGAGAAGCCTTTGGATGAAAAGGATGTAGATATTATGACAAAATTTCCTTCTTATGAGGTTGTTTTAAAGATTGAGTAGATTCCTCCATTGGAAATTTTCTACAACCCTCAACACAAAGTTGTAGTAAACAGGGAGAGAAAGAGGAGAAATCTCGAAGAGTCCTAGGAAATAGTCCCTGGTAATGCATCTTTTGAAGTATTATAGAAAGGTTCCAAACAAATCCTACAGAGGAATTGGGTAGGATTACTCAATTTGCAGGTGTTTATGCCTCAACCACCATTGAAAAAGCCACAGAGGTACAACAACTGCTAAAGGAGAAAGAACAGAGGATTTCACTGTTGGAACAAAGTATTGAAGTAGAAAAGAAAAAGATAACAAAGCGCTGGAAATCACAGGTGACAGAGCTTCAACAAAGATTTGATTCTCTCAGGGTTCAAAATGATGTAGATATACATGCTAGAGATGCATGAATTCAGGAGCTGCAAAGAAGGATTGAACATCTGAGTTTCAATATAGAACTAGTAGGTTTCAAGAAAGAGGCTAGAGAGTTAAAAATTATTATTTCCCAATAGTAAATATTATTTAGTCAGAATTTGGAAAAAATTCATGATCAATGCAGGATAGCAGGCTTTCTGGTAGGTCGGATGTCAAATATGAAAAATTACTTTGAAGAGATAGAGGAAAATGTTTTTGATTTCATAACATGGTAGGAAAGTGAGAAAGGAAGATTAGCCAATCTTCCTAAAATTGAAGAGGCCCCTAAAGAGATTATTTTTAGAGAATGGGAGATATGCATAAAACAATCATAAGCAGTTTTTTACTAGGTTCAAGAAATTTTAAACAATACCACTGAGGCAGTCATTGATAAATTTTCTCCAAGCTAATCTCATTCTGAGTTGTCCTGAGGTCACTTCACAAGATATCAAACTAATGACTAAGACATGGTAGGAATATTCCAAGAAAATTATCGATATTATTGATCAACTGACCAATATTAACTTATAGAGTCATTGGAAGTTCTTGGTAAAACCATACAGTCAGTGGCTAATGCTCTGATGCCTATCGAATACCACCACATAGATTCTCCCAGCATTGAGAGATGTCATTTTCACGAGTCAAATGCGGATTCATCCAAGATCTCCCCCTAAACTAAAAAAATTGACTGATATCTATGAGTTGCAAAAGTGCATTGGAGGATAGTCTTCCTCCCAATCTTAGGAAATTTATTGTAACTAATTCCAAATATGTTCCTTTTAGTTACTTTTGTTTAAGACCGATTGAAGTTGTTATTGAATTCTCTATATTTATCTTTTGTTAAGAAACTATAAATTCCCTCTCTTAGATAGAAATGGGGTTCTGAATGTTTGTAAGAGGAATTTTAACTTGCACTATTGTAATTAAGTTTTTTCTTGATATAAAGTTGAACCATTACCTTTCTATGATGAGCAAATCCATGGTGTATCAAGTACTATTATCCTTTATCTATTTATTTTCTTAAAGTAGGATGGAATTATGTTTTTGTTCTTAATATATGTGTTAAAGGAATCGTTCATTATCATTATTGATGTGACTGATTGAAATTATAAATTATATGTGAATAACGAGATCTCAGTATATGTGGTGATTTAATCAACTAATTTAATTAAATTAGTTTTCTTTATTTGAGTTAATTTCATAATTACATGATGATCTATATTGTTATGATAATTGTGAAATCTTTATAATCACATATACCATCATCTTACCTAGGTTAAATAGTAGTATGTTAGTTTCTATTTCAATTTCTGATCATATTAGAGCATTATATATTTATTTACTCCATTTTAAATCACTTTATATAAAGGGAAATTGTTCCTATAATTCCAATCAGAGCCATCATCCCAAATGGAAAAGCATTTTTTTTTAAGGTCCTGACCGGGTGGTTTCCCCCAATGTTGATGGATTCATTCAAGACCATCAACATTTTTGGCACTAGAAGGAGTTTCATCCAACTATGAATGGAAACGAAGTCTCTTCCTAAAACTAAAATTCATTCTAAGAGTCAATCCCCCTCAAAGTCTCCACCAACTTCAAGATCTCATTCTAAATCTCCTAGTTCTAGGTCTAAAGTTGTTGAACCAGTCACTAACTCTCCTGACTCATTTCCAAAACCAAACGGTCAAACTACTACATAATCTTCTGAAGTACAGACTTTAATTCAAAGATTGGAAGTAATTTCAATTTCTGGAGAAAAAATTGCTCGGACTAATTTATCTGAAGGAAGTGTCACTTCATCTCTTAAAACTTTTGGAGTTTTAACTAGATCTTAGAGTGAGAAGCTTAGAATTAAGCCTTTGGAGTTTCCATTTCCCACTTATAGGAAAAAGAAACATACTCCAGATAATGAATCTTCAACTAGTGGGATTATATCATCTTCTCCACCTCATACTCCTTTTGCGATATCACTTCTTCTCATTATCATTTTCCTTCCTCCTATCATCCTTTATTCCCTTCTTCCATTCACATTCATCTTCCACAGTCAGCTAGTGTTGTTGTAATTAGTAGTAATACAAGGGAAACCTCTTCAACTGTCAAACCTCCTGTTGTATCATTCATCATTGTTTAAATTTTATTTCTAATATTATCACCAAAAAAAAAAAATCAAATATTTTGTTCTTAAAAATCGAAAGAGAACGTGAAAGTCCGAAAATAGTGACTTATTTTTTATCTCATTCAAATCCAAAGTAAGGTGGGGCCCCGACCCATATTAAAGTTTGAGTGGTATCACAAGATTTAACTAAGCGTGGGTTCGGGAAGCGGGTAAGGTGCTCTGCGGGGGAGCAACGAGCACGAGTTATAACTCAAGCTCAACCCCCGCAATTGACCATGACGTCAAGGTGTTTGACCAATATCGATGGCCTGAGATTGCTGTGGGGGTTCAAGCCCGATGAACATCCCGTACTCTCCCTACCTCCGTAATGGGCCACCCCCATCGCTCCACTCCATCTCATCTCCTCCATGTCAGCTGCCACCCTCATTCATTACCGTCCACCTCATTCACCATACCCCATCACCTCACCTGTCACTCCATTAATTAGTTACATTAACTGCAAGTATTCCCCCCGTTTGAATATTATATGTATAAAAGACAAGCAAAACCCCATTGCATTAGTCTTTTGTTTTAGTAATAAGCAACCTTGTAGCCAATTCAACAAATCTAAGCAACTATCCCGACAACTGTCATCAGTAACTGTCACTAGAAAATTGTCACCTACAGTCATCATGGCCAAACAAGTAAGTTCCTCATCAGTTATCCATACCCCATTAATGGATGTTGAACGAGATATTTCTTATACCCTCTGTACAATTAAACATCATTCACTGTATCAAGAGGTCATTTTGAACCATAAGAAGTCTCCTATATTCATGGCAATGTTTAGGTCAGGTGTTCTAGCTGCTTTTATCCCCAAAACTCATTTATTTCCTGAATTTATTCAATGGCTAGCGTCATCAATGTACCCCAAGAAATGTTTTGTAATGAATCAGCCAGGGGAGAGTGTTTTTCAAGTAACCTCATAGTTAATACACCAAGCTTTGAATTACCCTATATCTGGAACTTACACCACATTTACTGAATAATCCCTGATTTCTTATTATGATAACATGTCTCCTCAGGAGCTTTCTCATGTCATCTCTTTCTTGGCTCCTAAATCTGGTCAATTTTCCATAGATGGTAATCTCTTCTCTTTAGAAATATTTGCAGTTGACATAAGACCTGTGTTGCAAGTAATTGCCAAGATTCTAGGGAAGGAAGACTCCAAGTAGGTGGATAAAGTTGTGCTAGGATTTTTCTCTTTAATGATGAAGCCAGAGATAGTACTAGACATTCCAGCATTTTGAGTAGATCTTATCAATACCCAATTTACGACTTTTCCTATCATTGGTTCTTTCAAATTTCCTTCAGTCATTACTTATGTATTTCTGTACCAAAATGTTGAAAATTTTTCTGATTTTGGGCTAAATGTTGTTGATAACAATAAAAGGAAATAGTCAGTGGTATTCTGGACAGACCTAATAAGTAGTGATCTAGGAGATAGTGGTTTATTTAAGTTTACTTCTTTATTCCTTCTAGTGGCTTATAAAATTTTGAACAGAAGCCTACACCCAACTTTCCTTCCTAAAGCTCAAGAGTGTCTTCAATTAAGTAAGGATGTGACATGTGGAGATTGGTTCATATTTGAAGACCATGTAGAGATTAGGATTTACGGAGCCTCTATCAAGCCTTACAGGTTACCCAAATTTGTGCCAATGAGGCTTTTTTCCCTTGAATTTATTAGGCAGAGCTTAAATGTTGATCAGGTTCATTTTGTTCCTATGAAGAAAGGCTTCCTCTTCAAGTTGCCTAAAGCAGTGGGACCCTTCATTGTAAACACCAGATAGGCTAACTAGGAGGTTGAAAGATTGTTGAATGACATATGTCTTTTACAGGTGGTTGAGTAGGCTTATGACCCTCACCAAATTATTTCAAAGAGAAGACTGGAGAATGGCTATTCAGCCTTTGTACATGAAAGTAGACCTAAAACAGAAAAATTGGAAAATGGAGGTTTACAAAACACTCAGAGGAAAGAGATTGAGACCCCTAGAATTACATAAAAGGGGTAAAGAGGGTTAGGGAGGAAGTTATTGATTTGGATGAGGAACAATCTGAAGCAGCAAAAGGGACTAAGCTTTAGGATGCAATGTCTTCAACACAACCTGGTTTGGCGATTCAGTTAGGAGAAACAAAAGGTGCCCAAACTTCCCATATTCCAGAGAACCTGTTCATGATCAGGTTCCTTTAATTCAAACTATGTTTTCTCAGATAACTGAGATAAATCAGAAGATGAAGTTAAATATGGAGGCTCAAGCTGAGTCTCAAGTAACTCTTGAACAAACCAGATTGCTATCTTCCATGGATTTGGAGAAGATACAACTCAAAATTTCTCTTTCTCATCCTACGGAAATTTCAGTGGGGTCTACTAGAAATTTCAAGACTGTGAATTTAATTGTTGACACTCACAAGCTTCCAATGCTCGATAAGATCAATTTGCATATGCAAACTGGGCCATTGATCATAAATTATCCACATAAGACAAATGCAGCAGTTGTCAAGGCAGAAAAATGCTAAATAAGGTGATTCAATAGTTAAGTTTGGATAACTCCAACTCCAGATCTTTGAATGCTCAAGTAGACGAGCAAAAGAATATTATCATTGAAATAGGGGTCAATCCTGATGACCAACCTGCTGTTAAAAAATTATTGCAATCTGCCAAACCAGAGATGGGGCTTTTAAAAACAAGGTGAATCTACATGCAAGTGAGCATCCCATAGCTGCAAGGATAGCTGAAGCAAAAAAGGAAAAGGAAAAGCTCCTATAGGATGTGTTCAGAAGACTTAAGAAGTTTCTTTACTTAAAGAATCTTTGGACAAGATGCAAAGATAGGTGGACACTCATGTTTGTACAATAGTAATTCCAACCAACACAGATGATCCAACATCACAGGTTTTACAGTTGGGAATAGAGCTTAAAATGGTTGAGCATGATGTAAAGAAAGCCCAAAGAGAATTGGAAACAGCTTGTAAGCTACTGAATTTAAGTGAAGAGGAAGCAAGAAGGGAGAAAGATAATGCAAAGAAGTACATGGAAGATCTCCTAAAGGCTGAAGATGAAATCAAAAGGCTAAAGCAGAAAATGAAGGGCAATATGTCCTTAATTCAAGCCAGAGAAATCCAATGGGGTGAATTCATTGAGGTTATCATGGGAATTTGGGAGTTTCTTGTGATTATATCCGAAGAAAAAACACTAGTTCAGGATATGGAGGAGGTGTTCATTAAAAATAAACAAAAATATCTAGATAGATCAAAGTTTGCAAAGAGGATGATGGATTTCATTAACTCTAAATCTACTACAGAGTTGAAGGAACATGACATGCCAGACAAAACATCGTGTGTAATATATTTTAATAAAATGATTCTCAGAAACATCTACAAGATTATTGCTGAGAAGAAGATAAATGAGATGACGGAATCAATTTCAAAGTTTAACATCTTGTTTGACAAAAGGGTTAGGGTTGGACTTCCTTCTTGCTCGGATCTACAGGGAAACTTGATGCCATGGAAAAAATTGAGACTTTTTTGGTTGAGGAAAAAAGCAAAGTTGATAACAATCATGAAAAGACAACAGTATTAAAAGGAGCCACCATTGTGAACTACCTCAAAAAATATTTTAAGCTTCTCTGGATGGTGAAGACTCTGTTTACTGACAAGCCTACTTATGGTAGGATTACAGCTTGCAAAATAGCACTTGATAAGTTAGAGGAAGCACGAAAGTCAAATGTACCATTATGGAGAAAGTGCAAGGAATGGATGATAGAGCAGACCAAAGATGCATCAGCAAGACCACATACTCAAGCCACAAATTCAAACAGCGAGCAAAAATCACCAATCATACTCTAATTTCCGTTACTTCTTGTTATATTATTCTCTTGAGAAGAATGAGGTGTCTTTTACCCTCCAATGTAATATTTTGTAATGACTTTTACTTTAGACCATTAGAAGGTAGTTAAGCAGTTTGACAGTTTTGGTAGTTACCAACTGCCCCATGATGTATAAAAAGAGGCAAAATTATAGAAAAAAGGTCTGAATTTTGAAGAACCTGGAGACTATGCTATTGTATTCTTGATAAACTGATGATTAATGAAAGAATCAGGAGTTTTCCACACATTGTTGGGTATGATTTTGTAATTTCTCTATTATGTGTCATCATGTGTCTTCCTTTCCTTAAGTATGGTAATGAAGCTGCAAGTCTTTTTTTACTTATGTTAATGAAGTTAAAATTCATTAAAAGAGCGCTCCTATATTTAAAGTTCCTACTTCTACATTTATTCTAAGTTACAAAGAATATTTTCTGTGAAAAACAACATATTGTCTCTAACTTCTCTAAGCATTCTTCACTCAAGATTTATATTCAGCATCCTATGGCATTTTGAGACTTTCATATCACCTAAATATTAAGGGTTAAAAGTCAGGTCCTTCAGGCCCTTCACATGAGGATACATCATATAAACAAGTGACATGAATAATAAAACATTAATGTCTTAAGCACAATTTATACACAAGCAAGAAATTGGTTTCTTAAGGGACAACATCAATTGGCACCATTTCCGATGACGAAATCAAGAACATTTTTCCCTTGGTTTTCAATATTTTCCTTTGGTTGTTGAGTGAGGAGGCAATATTTGGCTCTATTGAACAGAAAACAATAACTCTGGCTTCAAAGAGGCATCATACGAGGTCAAATACCTCACAGCAAAAATATCAAGCCCTTTCAGACCTTGAGAGACTAGTTTCCAAGGGGGTTGGAAGGCCAAAAACTCCATTTACACCAAGTCCTACACTGTCTGGACCTGGTAGCAGTTCAACATAGCTTTATTTTATTTTTTTTCCAAGGAAAAAGTATGATTTTCATTAAGATTGTTAAGAAAATTACATGTTGTATGCCAACATTGTGTTATGCTTTCTCTATTGTCTGATGGTGGAGTTCAGTGTTACTTAAATTATTACAAAGCCTTCAATGAGATGAAGTTCCAAAAACTGTGTACAAATTATTTAGAGGACAGTTCTGCAAGTATGAAGTCGAAACAAAATCAAGACAAAATAAACCAGGGACTCGACAAAAAGGATTGATCCTGTCGATCAATCCCTGGCACTTGCTTCCACCTCTATGTACGGCCTATGATAAACCTATAAGAAGTCACCATCCCTGTATTCTTGTATAATCCATTGTCCTCTATTCAACTACGCGGCCTCTTTGGAAAGAAGGTCAGTGACTTCATTCCTTTCCCTATAAATGTGACAGCAGACAAAAGATTCAAACTGTGAATTAAGCCCAATTGTTTCTTCCAGCAAATCTCTGAGTGTGTGCACGTGACAGTGGTTAGAACCATTTATCTAGTTTATGATGAGCTGAGAGTCCCCGTATATTTGGATCGAGAGGCAGTGTTTTTCTAGGGCAAAAAACAAGAGGTGTCTGAGGTTGTTGAGTTCGGAAAAGTTATTTGTGCCCCTGCCTAACCCCACTTTCAATTTGAAGTTTACTTCCTAGGATAGGTGAAGAATGGCTCCTCCCCCACAGCCTTCGGCATTAGTAGAGCCATCAAAATAAGCCCAAGGCTATTTCCTGTCAATAGTTTTAGGGATAATAATTCGGGGGGGGGGGGGGGGGCGGTGAGGGTCTTTCTCTTCAGGGAGAGAGTTGCAGATAGCAAGGATATTTTTGCATAGAGCTGCTCCCAAAATATTTTTGTCTTGGAAAATTCTGGAGTTCCTGGTAATTCAAATACCCTAGCTGATGATAAGAGGCAAATTTTTTGTCTCATATTTGCTAATTTTGTCCACCAAGTCTCCCAGGCTTCTTCGATATTATTTCTGGTCCACTGAATAGGAAAGTTATGGCCCTGAGTGATTGAATTCCAAAGCTCAATGGAAATAGGGCAGTGAAGGAAAAGGCGGTCCGTGTCCTCAGTGACGGAGTTGCAGAGGCTACATCTAGACAGCCCATGGAAGTTGTGTTTGGCTAGGTTGTGATCAGTGGGGATTTTGTTGGAGAGGATAGCCCAGAATAGAAGTCTCATCTTGTGAGGGGCTTTCAGCTTCCAGAGAAAACTCCACCACCAATTAAGAGGGCCAGTAGCACGGGCTTCCATTAAGGAATCAAAACTTGCTTTGGGGAATAGTTTCCTGTGGTAGCCTTAGCCCAGATAAGTCGGTCTTCTCTTTTTCTGATCTTAACATTTGCTTCCTCTAGGCCACCAATAAAACCAGCCCAGTCCTCCCTCCATCTGCCATTGATACCCAACGTAGCGAAATCTTTCCAACACCTGTGTGTGGCTTCCTCCCAGCCAATCTCTTGAATGTGGGCCAGGAGAGTGTGACCTGAATCTCTGAGCTCTCTTCTCATATCAAGAGGGAGGATGTGGATGTTCCCACTGCCAGCCTAAGGATCCACCCTAATACAGATTCGTGTGTCATTCCCCACCTACCAAGCCAGTCAAGATTTTATAATGTTCATTGAACGAATGATTGTCTTCTAGATAATTGAGCCCCCCCCCCCCCCCCCCCCCCTTGATGGTGTTGTTTGCCTCCGGATCCAGTCGGTGGGGGACAGAGGAAAGATATACTTGTTGTAGATTACTTTGGTCCAGAGGTTGTTTGATGAGATAAGTTTCCAGACCAATTTTTCTCCCAAAGCTTTAGCGAAATCTTGAGGCTCCTTTAGGCCCCATCCTCCCCACTTGTTAGGCTTAGCTATCCAGTCCTAGTTAACCCAGGTGAAAATTTTGGCATCGACGTGTCACCTCCAAAGGAATCTGCAGCATATATGTTTGATTCTGTGGAGGATGGCTTTGGGAATCTAGGTAAGAGACATCTAATAGACTGGTATGGCTTCAAGAACTGATTTAATAAGGGTGAGTCTCCCAGCCCTGGAAAGCCATCTTTGTTGCCAGATATTTATGTGACCTTAAATATTTGCAATTAGCCAAGCCCAGTCGACAATGCGGTATCCATTAGGTTTGAGGCGAAACCCCAGGTATCTTAGACCAACATCCAAATCATGTCGAACAAAAGCAAACTGCTGGGAGGCAAAGTGTTGCTCATTAGGACAGCAGGCACTGAAGGTAATCATTGATTTTGAGGAGTTTGGCTCCATTCCTATAGCTTTGCAAATTAGTGTTAAAATTGCCTTGAAAGTAGAGGAGTCACTTAGGGACCCATTTAGAAAAATAAGAATATCATCAAAAAAGAGAAGGTGAGAAATGGTGGTCCTGTCACTGATCCTGATGCCCCTCAGCGAGCCATTGTTCCTGGCAGCAGTCATGAGTCTGCTGAGGCCTTCCATAATCAATAGAAATAGGAGAGGGGAGAGTGGGAAACCTTGTCGGAGCCCCCTTTCAGCATGAAAATAGTTTGAGGCTACACCATTTATCAGGACACTAAAAGAGACTCCAAAGAAGCAACATCCCACCCACTTGATGAACTGGTGGGGAAAACAAATGTGGGTAAGAATGAGTTGAAGGTAGGTCCAGCTTACTCTGTCAAAGGCTTTAGATATATCAATTTTTAGAATGGAGGCTTTGATCAAATCAAATTTGATTGAATGGAGAATTTCCTATGCAGTCCCAATAGCTTCCTAGATGTGGCGGTGGCTTAGGAAGGCAAATTGTTCTTTCAAGATCATTCTTGAGAGGATGGGATTAATACGAAGGACCATGATCTTGGAAAAGATCTTATAAATGTTGTTGTAGAGAGAGATTGGCCTCAAATCATTAAAGAATTGGGGGTTATCCACTTCAGGGATAAGGAAAGGAAGGTGGAGTTGAAGGCCTCAGGCATAATCCCTGTGATTCGGCAGTCTTCTGCAGCAAGCAAAAGGTCATGACCAAGGATCTCAAAAAAGGCAGCAAAAAATTCAATAGGCCAACCATCCAGCCCCGGACTTTTGTCTTTGCCCATGCTTTTGAGGGTTGACTCCAACTCATCTAGAGTGATAGGGGCATTCAAAATCTTCTTGTCCTCTTCCTTGACGAAATGGGGAATGGTCTATGTAATTTTGAGGATCTCCGCTATGTTAGCTTCCCTGGGCCTCTTGTAAATGCTTGAGAAATGTCTGACTCCCAGGTTCGCTAGCTGCGCGAAAGAGTTGGCTTCTCTTCCATTTTTGTCTCTTAGGCCCCAGATGGTGTTGATGTTCCTCCTACCTCTAGCAAATTGTTGAAAGAACTTGGTGTTTTAATCTCCTACTTAAAGCCAGGTGGCCCTGCTCTTAAGTCTCCAAGTCTCTTTAGTTCTTTGAAGAATTTTTATTTTTTCCTTTTCTAGCTTGACCAGATAATCCTTGGATTTGAAAGTAGATTAGCTCAACAAACCCCTGGAATCAAGGAGGGCCAACTCAACCTCAATTTTAGCTAGTTCCTTTTCCTCCTCCAGTTTTTTGTTCTTGATCCAGTTTATAGTTGCATGCTTAAGCCGATTCAGGTTTTGGGTTATAATAGAACCTGGGGAAAGCCCCTCTCCCTGTTGTAGTGTATCCAGCTCTTGGTTACCAGGGCTTGGAAACTAGCATCCCCTATCCAAATAGAATTAAATTTGAAAGGGGAACTAGGTTTCTTGGCCTCGTCTTCTAGATCCAAAAAAGTGGGGGAGTGGTCTGAGCAACCTCTTGTTCCAACCCAATGTCTAAAGCGGCCAAGTTTGTTGAGAAGATTGTGCCTGATGAGGAAGTGGTCAAGATGACGGGCCAGTGCATGGACCCCAATTCATCGATTTCTCTAGGTAGGTACTTTGCAATCCGAATCAAGGCAAAGGAGATCATGGTCATCCAGGAGCTTCTCAAAGTAGCCTGTTAAGGTGTTAGATTGGGCTCGGTGGCCCCAGGATTTGGCCAACCCCAGGGAAAAGTTTAGATCTCCCCTGATAATAATGTCATCCGACCTCATGAAGTCCTATTGGAGAAGACTGTCCCAGAAAACATCCCTGTGATGGCAAGGTCCATAGATATTTAAAATTATCACAGAAAAGAGGGGTGAGTTTGAAATGATATTCACACCCAGAAAACCATGCCCGCCCCGAGCATTACATATTTTGACTGTGCGATTTTTAAACCCCAGAGCAAGTCCACCCGACTGACCATTGGCTTCCAGGTAGAAAAAACTCCAGTTGGGTAGAAGATTTTTGAGGGTGTTATGAATCGGCAGTCCATCCCCAAGTGTTTCTTGGAGCATTATAAAATCCAGATTGTGAGAGTTACAAAGTCTTTTGAAAGTCAGTTTTTTGTCAGAGCTGGCCAGCCCCCTACAATTGAAGGGGAAGCCTTTCATGGGTTCACTGTGGCAGGGTTCCCCTTTGCTCTAAGGACCTAATCGATGGGGGTTTGAATGCTTGAGGCCACCTCAAAGATGGTTCTTTTGATGGCTTTAGAGATGCGAAATTGTCTGCCCCGAGGGGCTTTCGTGGGGGGGGAAGGGGGTCATCCTCCAATCCATAGGCATGGAGGGGGGGATGGATAGAACGTAGATTGTAGTGGTGAGAAGAGACATAGGTCGATGCCCCGGGGGTTTCAGAGGAGGGGAGGTGGTTGAGGGTACAGGGGGAGGGAAGGGCCTGAGGGGGGCTGGAATCACCAGGCAAGAAATTTGGGTCAACTTGGGGAAGGGAGAGATTAAGTTCGAGGTGATCAGACTAGAATTAGAAACTTCAATAAAATTAACAGACTGAGAAACAGAGATGGGAGGAGAAGAGGTACCCGTGAATCCTACGCCATCTTTAGAGTGAGCCCTAGTGCTTGACGTCAGAGAGTGTAAGGAGTCGGGTCCCGGGAGACTGGATGGCGGAGGAGATCATATGCTAGCAACCCTATTCAGCCGGAACTGCATGTCTGAGATCTCTAACATGCCCAAATCCGTTTGAGTGGAAGTCGCAACTATACTTTTTGGAGAGGATGGTCTATGCCTTGTGACCATAGGGTACTCCTTGTAGAGATGGCTGACCTCATGGAATTTCTGACACCTGAAGGGAATGCCTTCGTAGTCCATCTCCTGCCAGCACATTGTAGAACCCATGTGGAACTAATAGCTCTCCACCAATCCATCCCTAGTATCCAAGTGAACTAAGATGCGGGCCATTGCCAGTATGCCTGTCTCCATGTAGGATCTGCCATGGTTGAGGTAGGTACCCAAATCATCTTCGATGATCCTGAAGATTTCCTCCGACCAAAAGTGAAGCGGGAGGCTAGGTAAATGAACCCATATCGGCCTTGCTCCTAATCTTTCCTTTTTTGGGTCGAAGAGAGTGGACCATCGTTTTAGGAGTACAAGGGTCATTTCTATATGCCAGAACCGAGTGAGAATCCATTTGACGTCTGCGAGCTCGTCGAAAATGAGGGCAAACCATCCACGAGAGAGTGCTAGCATTGTGGGAAGCTACAACAGAACATTCCCCCACACTTCCATGGTCCATTTCTTTAGCTGTCCTGGGGATTAGTTCCAACTGCGGACTCTCCCAACTAAAACAATGTTCTTAGTTAGGGCTTCCTTGTCCATGTCGATGCCTTCCCCAAAAACTAGAGTTCTCCCTCATTCCCGGGTTTTGGAGCACTTAGAAGCCTTAACCTGTTTTTCCTTGGGGTTCAGGTGGTCCGGCTGGGTAAAGTCTTCTCTGCCCAGGCTGAGATCGGGGTCTGAGTCCCTTGCTTCCTCAATTTTCGAATTGTTATTAACAATACCTTCGAAGAATCTAGAGGGTTGGGGGAATTCCTTGGACTCGCCTTGCTATGCATAGGCCTGTGAGCCTTCTGGGTGGTTATGTAAGATATTAGGGCCACCGTGAACATTGTGGAGCTCCACTACACCGAGGAATTGTTCGTCTTGAAACCCTGGGTAGAGGTCTTCGCCACCTTCGAAAGCTTCAGTGGCCTGGTGCTGGCTGTTCCATGTTAGGAGCTTGGTGGGGGATGGGATAGAAAGAAAAGGGGTAGAAGAACCCTCAGTTGGATTTTTTAAACCCTTGGTGACCGTTACTCTCGGTTGAGAGATCTCCAAACCTGACACTGAAGCTTCCATATCTGCAAGACCATAAATAGCTTGGTCAACCTGAGTTGTCGATTGGTTGTCCGGTTCCAAAGCAAACCCCTCTTGCGGCAACGGGCGAGAGGGCATGAAAATGATAGATTCAGGGCAATTGTATGATGAGTAATCCATGAGTTCCTCCTTATAACCCTCTTCCATAATGGAGATAGGAGCTGGTGGGGCTAGGATGCAAGGTCACGGGGTAAACCACTGAAGGAGTGACGAGAAACTTAATAGTTACCGCAGTAGAAACTTAATCCCTTAACCCGCAGGGAAACCTGTTACAAATCTTGACCTGCGACGGTTAGTGCTTGGGGCTAGTGGAGTGGCTGGACTCCCAAGGCCATAAAAAACTAAAATCACAGCCAGGGAGGGAAGGAACTAGGGTAGATGTTTCACGAGAAAGCGCAAGCTTCCAGAAAAGCACTGAGAGTGCTGACACTTGCCAGGGGAAGCCCGCTTGTCTGCTGCAATCACCAGTTGAAGGGAGGAAACGCACTAGATTTTTGCAAAAGCTAGACAGAGGGAGTTAATGGCTAATAATGTGAAACTGCCCAGGGTCGAAAATCGTTGCTCCCTTCCTGGTTTCCTCATCACTCTCCTCCTCACCATTATAGTTCAACACCTTTCATCAAAACATTCACCTTTTATTGGCCAAGAGCTAACTTTTACATCCACTTCATTTCAAGAACCCAACTATCAAGAACAACCTTTAGAGTCTGTTTCTTTCTCAATATTCAAAAATATATTTGCTATAGTTGTTCAACTTGAATGTATAACTACATTGCCACATTTTCATACTCCATTTACTCCTTAGATAGGTTTTACATCTGCTGGTACTCAAGGTTCAGTATTTTCAGGAGCAGACATGGCAGCACCTGCATTCTTGTTGAATAGGTATGCACCTATTCAGTTGCCACAATAGTTGAATCCAATGCCTCAATAATACTTAAAAATTCTTCCTTGTTTCTCAGGGAAGGATGAACAAACAACAGAGAAGCATATAGCAGTGTTTTGTAATTTTGCAAAAAATCTCATTGTTGAACACCTGGATGTTGTTTTAAGACTTTTTGTGCAATCCTTGGATGGTGAAGCAAGAAAGTGGTTTAAAGGGCTCCCTAATAACTCTATTCCTACATGGGAAGAGATGGAGTGCCAGTTCACCCAGAGATGGGGAGAGAAACAAGACCATGGGTATTCACTTACAGAGTTTAATGCTATTAAAAAGAAATCTAATGAAAGTGTTGTTGAGTTCATCAGAAGTTTCAATAAACTTTACAATAGTCTTCCAATGGAGATCAAGCCCCCTCCTACTAGTGCAAAAATAACTTTTGCAGGGGCATTTGAATCATATTTTTTGTTCACATTGAGGGAGAGAAGATCCACAACCCTTGATCAAATCCAAACTGATGCTTTAGAAATAGAAGCAAATCTGGTGGTTGTAGGTAAAGCACCAGAGGCACAGCCTACCCAAGATAAGGGAAAGGCTAAAGTGGAATCCTCTCAAAATCAAACATTAGAGGATATGAATAATGTGATTAAAAATTTGTCTAGTAAATTAATTAAATTGGAATTGGAGAGCAAGAATTCTTAGAGGCAAGTAAAACAAAATAGAAACTTTAATCCTTAATATCGAAGACAACCTCTACAAATTTTGCAAAAGGAGAGAAAATACCAAGATCAGGTTCAAGCACCACTTTACTTGGAGGCAGATCTTGAAGAAGTACTAGCGCATTCCAAGGATCATGATGATCATATTTCCACATTGTATGCAGGAGATGAAGATGAACTAGGTGTTGAGGGAGAAGAATATATTGAAACATATGTCATTTATGATGAGAATGAAATTGATGAATATTGGAAGCAGTTTACTGATTTTATGCAGGCAGAATTACATAAGAAATATGACTTGAGATCAAGAAAAGGATCTAGAATTCAAGAAAATGAAGGTCAGCAGCAGGTTCCAGCTCCCCTACAAAAGGCGACTCCACAAGAATCACATCCTGCAAAACAATTAAATAAAGGAAAGCAATAACTGAATACAAATAGCAAAACTCAAACACTTCAAGGTGAGCCTTCTCAAGATAAAAGTGATAAAATTCCTTTAGAAAAAATTGTTTCCATTCCATAAGAGATTTCAGTGATGAAGAAAAGTGAAGATGAAATGAAAGGAATACTAAACAGGTCCATGTATTTAGTCTCACTAAAGAGTTAGAAAAAATCAAAATTCAAGTGCCCCTCACAGAGCTGGTCAAAACACCAGTTTATCAAAGAGACATTGCTGAGTTTATCAATGTATCTCAGAATGTGAATATAAATGATATTGTGAATCTACAAGAAGATAAACCAGTAGTGATTTTTGGTCCACATGTGGAGGAGGTAGATTCTTCAACACCTCCTTTCTATGTTTCTTTATTGATTCATGATTTTCTCTTGCATAATTGTATGTTTGATTCAGGAGCTTCACATAACCTTATGCCACTATCAGAAATGAAACAACTTAACCTACAAGTTACTAAACCTTAAATAGACTTGTATTATTTTTATTCAAATAAATTCAAGTGTCTTAGGGTCATTAAATATATGGTGGTGTCATTATCCCAAATCCTAGCTAAAAGCTTGGTAATGGATGTAGTGGTAGCAGATACCCCTGCTAGGTTTGGAATGTTGCTATCTAGGTCATGGGGGGCTAAATTGGGTGGTGTTATAAAATTGGATTTTACTTATGCTATCATACCAATTTTTGATGGAGAAGAAATAAGGTTGTATAGAGAAACAAGATTTGTTAAAACAATCACAAAGAACAGAGCAATTAATTCACCTGTGTATAGCCAAGAAAAAGATGACTTTTCTTGCTTCATGTTGCATGACAATGCAGAGTTGGCTGAAGATAACCAGAGGCATCTTACTTCAGCCTGTGTAAATATAGAGCTGTAAACAGAAGGGGTGTGGAAATGCTTCTTTAATGGAGCCTATTCTAAAGAAGGAACATGTGTTGGTTTCCTTCTAATTACACCTGGAGGTAATATGATCCCGTTTTATTTTAAATTGGAGTTTGAAGCAACTAATAATGTGGCAAAATATGAATCCTTGATCATTGCTCTTCAAACAACAAAACAAATGGGAGTCCAGTCAATTTCCATTTTTGGAGATTCGGAGCTGATTATAAAGAAAATAAAGAACCATTGTCAAACAAAACACCCTAGGCTCAGGGCATATAGAAATGAAGTGTGGGATTTAGTCAAGAATTTCTTTGAGGCTTTCAACATACAATTCATTCCAAGAGATGAGAACAGATTAATAGACTCCTTGGTTGTGGCTACCAGTACTTTTAGGCTTCCTATAAATCCAAAGCTAAGATATGAGGTTGAAATGAGGCATAGGCCTTCTATTCTGGATAATATAAAACACTGGCAAGTTTTTAAGGATGATCAGCAGAATAAATAATTCTTGACTATGATTGAATATTTTCAGGGCATTGAGATTGATCAATATGGAGATGAAACAACAGAAGGTGCAGAAGTAAGTGGTTTTAAAAATTCCATATTTAATCAAAAAATTATTCAATTGAAAGATAATATTCTTCCAAGGGGGCTTGTCCCTCTTGAAAGACTTTTTAACTCCAATGATGTAGTTGTTAGTTCAGAGAAAATTCCACAGGATGAGTAGATTCAAGATCACAATATTGGAACCCAGAAGGAGCCCAATTTAGTCAAATTTAATGGAGTTCCACTTAATTATAAGGAGAGATATATTGAGATTTTTAGGGAGTACACTGATGTTTTTTCTTGGTCCTATGAGGATCTCAAGACATATGATGTAAGCATTATTCAGCACAAGATTCCCTTGAAAGAAGGGATCAAACCATTTTAGCAGAAACTCAGGCAGATCAATCCTTTGCTTTGACCATCGATTGAGAAAGAAGTCAAAAAGCTTCTTGATGCCAAGATAATAGTTCCACTCCAATACTCTAACTGGGTGGCCAATTTAGTGCCTATAAAGAAGAAAATTGGAGAAATAAGGTTATGTGTGGATTTTAGAAATCTAAATAGGGCTTCCTTAAAAGATAACTATCCATTACCTAAAATGGATCATGTGCTGCAGAAGGTAACTAGATCATTCAGAATTTCAATGCTGGATGGGTTCTCTCAGTATAACCAGGTGGTTGTTGATAAAGAAGATTAGAAAAAGACTGCATTCACAACTCCTTGGGGAACCTTCGTGTATGCTCGAATGCCTTTTGGGTTGATGAATTTAGGTGTAACATTTCAGAGGGCTATGGACATTGCATTTGTGAGTGATAAGTTTGTAGTGATATTCTTGGATGACATCACTGTTTTCTCTAAGTCAAATGAAGAGCACCTAGGCCATCTTAAAAATATTTTTGAGAAATTTTGGACTTTCTTTGAATCCTAAGAAGTCTATTTTTTCTCTAGAAAAAGGAAAAATGTTTGGGTACATTGTTTCTAGATATGGAATAAAGATAGATCCAGCAAGGGTACAAGTTGTGCAGAAAATATCCCTACCCAGGAGTAAGAAAGACATTCAAAAATTTCTAGGGAAAATAAACTTTTTAAGGAGGTTTGTGTCCAATTACGCTGAAATTGTAAAAGAGATTACCAATATGTTAAAGAAGGAAAATGAAGTAGATTAGACCAAGGAAGCTAGAGAATCATTCTCCAGGATCAAAGAAGCATTACAAGCAGCTCCAGTTTTAATTAGCCCTGATTATCAAAAGCCCTTTCAAAATTTTTCATTTTCATCACTTAATTCAATAGTTGTTGTTTTGTTACAGAAAAATGATGAAGAAAAAGAGCAATCACTTGATTTCTTTAGAAAGATTCTCAGAGATGCTGAACTCAAATACAATATCCTTGAAAAACAAGTATATGCTTTGGTAAAATCCCTAAAGGCCTTCAAGACTTATGTACTACAGTCATAGATCATTGATTATGTGCCAAATGTTGTAGTAAAGGATGTCTTAGTCCAGAGTGATGTGGAAGGAAAAAGAGGAAAATAGATAGTTAAGATCGAAGAGTATTACCTTGACATAAAGCACACAAGGCTGGTGAAAGGGCAGGGATTGGAAAAGATGTTGACATAGTCAAATTTTTTAGGCATTGGGAATCAATTTGCTAATACCTATAAATGAGGAAATAATTGAAGAAGGTGAAGAAAAATCAAACCCACGTATGAAAATCCAATATAAATTTTTATGTTCAGAATGGTACAAGCACATAGTTCACTATTTATGTTTTCTCTCTTGTCCCCAATCATTGGATAGAACATGATATATAGCATTGAAAATCAAAGCACAACCATATGTGATTGTAGAGGGTAGATTGTATTGGAAGGATCCTATGGGAATTTTATTGTTATGTTTAACAGAAGATGAATCTACTGAGACCATTAAAGACTATCATGAGAATTTATGTGGTGGACATTATAGTTGGAAAGCTACTGCTCACAAAATCCTCCAGGCAGGATTTTATTGGCCCACCCTATTTGGTGATATATATAAGTTTGTCATAAGTTGTCAGAAGTGTCAGATTTTTGCTGAGAAGAAGAGGGTTAGCTCCCTTGCCATTGATCCCAATCTTCATAGAAGAACCACTAAGACAATGGGGACTAGAATTTGTTGGAGAAATTAACCCACCCTCAAGTGGACAGCACAAGTGGGTTCTCACAGCTACGGATTATTTCACCAAGATGACCAGGTGGTGATGAGGTTTTTAGAGGAAAACATTTTCAGCAGATTTGGATGCCCTGTCAAAATCATAACTGACAATGCTCAAGTGTTCAGTTCAATTAAGTTTGTTTCTTTTTGTCAAAAGTATAATTTCATTTTATCTCATTCAACAGCTTATCATCCATAGGGAAATGGATTTGCTGAATCCACTAACAAAAAATTGATGAAAATTCTTAAGAAAACTATTGTAGAGAATCAGAAAGACTGGGATTCAAAATTAAAGTTTGCTATATGGGTTGTCCGAGTGAATACAAAAAGTTCTACAAGCAAATCGCCTTTCGAGTTAGTGTATGGAACTCAAGCTTTGTTCCCTAGTCAGCTTGTGAAGCCTGTGATTGCAATGATTCAGGAGGCAAAAGAAGATCCCAATTCTCTAATAAGAAGGATGCATAAGGTAGTGGAGTTGAGTGAAAGCAAGGATAAGGTAAGAGATAATTCGATTATGTATCAATCAAAGATGAAGGGTATTTTTGATAGAAAAGCCAAAGAAATTGATTGTAAAGTTGGAGACCTCGTATTGAGGTGGAATACTAGAAGAGAAGATAAGGGAAAATATGGGAAGTTTGATCCTCTCTGGGACGGACCATTTAGGATCATAGAAGCAAGGGAAAATAATATATTCTTCCTAGAGAATCTTGATGGTGAGACTTTACATTTGCCCATCAATGGGCAGTACCTCAAACATTATTTCCAATTCTGCAACACAAGCATCCTGTCATTGTAGACACCAGAGTGAATTCATTGTACAAATTCCATAGAATTAAAATTGGCTAAGTAATATATGCCTCCATGCCCGAGGTGAAGGCACTAATCTAGGTTCTTAGTGCTTCTATGGCAAAAGAATATCACAAGGTGGAGCCATATGTTGTAGCATCCATCGTCACTTAAATTTTATTTGTAATATTATCACAGAAAATAAAAATAAAAATAAAATCAAATATTATGTTCTTAAAAATCAAAAGAGAACGTGAAAGCCTGAAAACAATGATTTATTTTTGATGGCATTCAAATCCAAAGTAAGGTGGGGCCCTGACCCATATTAAAGTTCAAGCGGTATCACAAGATTTAAGTAGTCATGGGTTCAAGAAGCGAGTAAGGTGCTCTGCGGGGGAGCAATGAGCACGACTTATAACTCAGGCTCAACCCCTGCAGTTGACCATGACGTCAAGGTGTTTGACCGAGATCTACGGCCTGAGATCATTGTGGGGGTTCAAGCTTGATGAACATATCGTACTCTCCCTACCCCCGCAGTGGGCCACCCCCATCACTCCACTCCATCTCATCTCCTCCGTGTCATCTGCCACCCTCATTCATTACTATCCACCTCATTCACCATACCCCATCACCTCATCTGCCACTCCATAATTAGTTACATTAATTGTAGGTTCTCCCCTCCCGTTTGAATATTGTATGTATAAAAGACAAGCGAAACCTCGTTGCATTAGTCTTTTGTTTTAGTACTAAGCAACCTTGCAGCTAGTTCAGCAAATCTGAGTCAGCAACTGTCACGGCAACTATCATCAACAATTGTCACCTATAGTCACCATAGCCAAACAAGTAAGTTCCTCATCAGTTATCCATACCCCATTAATGGATGTTGAACGAGATATTTCCTATACCCTCTATACAATTAAACATAATTCATTGTATCAAGAGATCATTTTGAACCATAAGAATTCTCCTATATTCATGGAAATGGTTGGGTGAGGTGTTCTAGTTGTTTTTGTCCCCAAAACTCATTTAATTAGTGAATTTATTCAATGGCTAGCGTCAGCAATGTACCCCAATAAATGTTTTGTAATGAATAAGTCAGGGGAAAGTGTTTTCCAAGTAACCTCATCGTTAATACACCAAGCTTTGAATTACCATGTGTGTAGAACTTACATCACCTTTATTGAAGAATCCTTGATTTCTTATTATGATAACATGTCTCCCTAGGAGCTTTCTCATGTCACATCTTTCTTGGTTCCTAAATCTAGTCAATTTCCCCTAGATGGTAATCTCTTCTCTTTAGAAATATTTGCAGTTGACATAAGACCTGTGTTGCAAGTAATTGCCAAGATTCTAGGGAAAGAAGACTCCAAGCAGGTGGATAAAGTTGTGCTGGGATTTTTCTCTTTAATGATGAAGCTAGAGACAGTACTAGACATTCCAGCATTCTGGGTAGATGTTATCAATACCCAATTTATGACTTTGCCTTTCACTGGTTCTTTCAAATTTCCTTCAGCCATTATTTATTTCTGCACCAGAATGTTGAAAATTTTTCTGATTTGGGGCTAAATGTTGTTGATAACAATAAAAGGAAACAATCAGTGGTATTCTAGACAGACCTGACAAGGGGTGATACAGGAGATAGTGGTTTATTTGAGTTTACTTCTTTATTCCTTCCAGTGGCTTATAACATTTTGAATGGAAGCCTACCCCCAACTTTCCTTCCTAAAGCTCAAGAGTGTCTTCAATTAAGTAAGGATGCGAGATGTGGAGATTGGTTCATACTTGAGGAGCATGCAGAGATTAGGCTTTATGGAGCCTCTGTTAAGCCTTACAGGTTACTCAAGTTTGTGCCAATCAGGCTTTTTTCCCTTGAATTTATTAGGCAGAGCTTAAATGTTGATCAAGTTAATTTTGTTTCTATGAAGAAAGGCTTCTTCTTCAAGTTTCCTAGAGCAGTGGGACCCTTCATTGTAAACACCAAACAGGTTTCCCAGGAGGATGAAAGATTGTTGAATAACATGTGTCTTTTACAAGTGGTTGAGTGGGCTTATGACCCTCACCAAATTATTTCAAAGAGAAGATTGGAGAATGGCTATTCAGCCTTTGTACATGAAAGTAGACCTGAAACAGAAAAATTGGCAAATGGAGGTTTGCAAAACACTCAGGGGACAAAGATTGAGACCCCTAGCATTACAGAAAAAGGGGTCAAGAGGGTTAGAAAGGAAGTTATTGATTTGGATGAGGAAGAATCTGAAGCAACAAAAAGGACCAAGCTTTAGGATTCAATGTCCTCAGCACAACTTAGTTTGGTGATTCAGTTAGGAGAAACAGAAGGTGCTCCAGCTTCCCCATCTTCCAGAGAACATGTTCATGATTAGGTTCCTTTAATTCAAAGTATGTTTGCTCAGATAGTTGAGAGAAATAAAAAGATGAAGTTAAATATGGAGGCTCAAGCTGAGTCTCAGGTAACTCCTGAATGAACCAGATTGCTATCTGCCATGGATTTGGAGAAGAGCCATCTCAAAATTTCTCTTTCTCATCCTATGGAAATATCAATGGGGTCTACTAGCAATTTCAAGACTATGAAATTAACTATTGACACTCACAAGCTTCCAATGCTTGATAAGATCAATTTGCATATGCAAACTGGGCAATTGATCATAAATGATCTACATAAGACAAATGCAGCAATTGTCAAGGCAGAAAAATGCTAAATAAATTGATTCAGCAGTTAAATTTGGAGAAAGCAAACTCCAAATCTTTGAATTCTCAGGTAGTTGAGCTAAAGAATATTATCATTAAAATAGGGGTCAATCCTGATGACCAACCTACTGTTAAAAAATTATTGCAATTTGCCAAATCAAAGATTGGGGCTTTGAAAAAGAAGTTGAATCTACCTGCAGGTGAGCATCCCATAGTTGCAGGGATAGTTGAAGTAGAAAATGAAAAGGAAAATCTCCTACAAGATGTGTTGCAGAAGACTGAAGAAGTTTCTTTACTTAAAGAATCTTTGGACAAGCTGCAAAGACAAGTGGACACTCATGTTTGTACAATAGTAATGCCAACCAACACAGATGATCCAGTAGCACAGATTTTATAGTTGGGAACAGAGCTTAAAATGGTTGACCATGATGTAAAGAAAGCCCAAAGAGAATTAGAAATAGCTTGCAAGCTACTGAATTAAGTGATGAAGAAGCAAGAAGGGAGAGAGATAATGCAAAGAAGTACAAAGAAGATCTCCTGAGGGCTGAAGATGAAATCAAAAGGCTAAAGGAGAAAATGAAGGGAAATACCTTAATTCAAGCCAAAGAAATCCTATGGGATGAAGTCATTGAGGTTATCAAGGGCATTTGGAAGTTTCTTGTGATTATATCTAAAGAAAAAACACTTGTTCGGGATATGGAGGAGGTGATCATTAAAAATAAGCAAAACGATCTAGATAAATCAAAGTTTGCAAAGAGGATGATAGATTTCATTAAATCTAAATCTACTGTAGAGTTGAAGGAACATGGCATGCCAGACAGAACATCATGTGCAATAGATTTTAATAAAATGATTGTCAGAAACATCTACAGGATTACTACTAAGAAGAAGATAAATGAGATTAATGAAGAAGTTCAAATTTTAACATCTTATTTGATAAAAGGGTTGGGGCTGGACTTCTGTCTTGTTGGGATCTACAGGGAAACTTGCTGCCATGGAAAACATATGAGACTTTGATGGTTGAGGCAAAAATAAAAGTTGATAACATTCATGAAAAGACAACAGTATTAAAAGGAGCCACCATTGTGAACTACCTAAACAAAGATTTTAAGCTTCTCTAGATGGTGAAGACTTTGTTTACTGACAAGCCTACTTATGGTAGGATTACAGGTTGTAGAATAGCACTTGATAAGTTAGAGGAAGTACCAAAGTCAAATGTACCATTATGGAGAAAGTGCAAGGAATGGATGATAGAGCAGACCAAAGATGCATCAGCAGGACCACATACTCAAGCCACAGATTCAAACAGCAAGCAGAAATCACCAATCATACTCTGATTTTTGTTACTTCTTGTTATCTTATTTTCTTGAGAAGAACGAGGTGTCTTTTACCCTCCAATGTAATATTTTGTAATGACTTTTACTTTAGACAGTTAGAAGGTAGTTGAGCAGTTTGACAATTTTGGTAGTTACCAACTATCCCGTGATGTATAAAAAGAGGCAAAATTATAGAAAAAAGGTCTGAATTTTGAAGAACCTGGAGAATATGCTATTGTATTCTTGATAAACCGATGATTAATGAAAGAATCAAGAGTTTTCCACACATTGTTGGGTATGATTTTGTAATTTCTCTGTTATGTGTCATCATGTGTCTTCCTTTCTTTAAGTATGGTAATGAAGTTGCAGGTCTTTGTTTACTTATGTGAATGAAGTTAAAATTCCTTAAAAGAGTGCTCCTATATTTAAATTTCCTACCTCTACATTTCTTCTAAGTTACAAATGATAGTTTATGTGAAAAACAACATATTGTCTCTAACTTCTCTAAGCATTCTTCACTCAGTATTCATATTCAACATCCTATGGCATTCTAAGACTTTCATATCACCTAAATACTAAGGGTTAAAATTCAGGTCCTTCATGCCCTTCACATGAGGATACATCATATAAATAAGTGACAGGAATAATAAAACATTAATGTCTTAAGAACAATTTCTACACAGCCAAGAAATTGGTTTCTTAAGGGACAACGCCTCCAATAGCCTATTCATCAAGTACAACTTCTTCTGGTCCTAATACTCCAAGAATGGAAAATAGACCATGTAACAACCTAGGAGAAGTTTCAATGACACCACCTTGACATCCTCTTCCTAAACACCTAGAAAGATGGTTACCTAAATATAATCTAGATAATGGTTTACGTGCAAAGGAACATCTTCATAATTTTACGCTGGCAACCAAGCTCAATGGAGTTTCAGAAGAAGATGTAGTTTTTAGACTATTCCCTTACACATTTGAAGGATCTACAGGGTCTTGGTATTTCACTTTACCATCTAGATCAATCCCAATCTGGGACACATTTGAAGAACAGTTATTTTTAAAATTTTGGAACGATCGAACAATAGCTACCCTAATCAATGATCTATCAAATCTTAAATATAACCCAAATGAGAAAATCAAAGACTTTAATTCAAGATTCAACAAATTATTAAATAAAATCTTAGATACCTCTAGACCTGGAATTAATGTAAAAACTGAATGGTATATCATTACCCTTCCTTCAAATATTTTGATGTTTGTAAATAGATATTAGAAAACAATACTTTTATATAACATGAAAGTGTTGGATTGTGTTATATTCTTTCCACCACTAGCCCACGTAGTTAACTGGGCGGTTAGAGGGGGGGCAAAGACCCCCCTTCGTTGCGCCGATTGCATAGCAGGGGGATCAAAGGGGGTTTGAGGGGTGCAGGTAACCTACCTCTATTGGGGTCCAGGGCAGTGCCCCTAGAAATTTTGTTTTTTGGACCCTATATTAGGTTGGGCGGACCTAGCTATGGTTTTGTGCATGATTTTCACACATGGTTTTGGACGCGATGGTTTTTGGTCCATGGTATTGGATGCTTTGACATGTATAAATATTTATTGTAACATTGAAAGGAACATAATGAAAAATCAAGCTGGTAGTCCCGATTTTGGGATC
>APFE031318211.1:0-30684 GCA_000404065.3 Pinus taeda
TATGTGTATATGTGTTTTATGTGTTATGCTCTCGCATTGTTTATTTTCTGTGTTTTAGAATTCGTATGCAGGTAATTTATGTACAGGGTTAAAACCTACATTACGTAATACAAATAATGCTTTTATGATGTACTCAAAGGCGGAGAAGTAAGAAAACTAGTGCTTTTATGATTTATAACAATGTTTTTGGTGTTGCCATCAATGCCAAAGGAGGATAATGTTGAGAATATATTGACATTGATGTCAATGGAGTGGAACAAATTAGGTGGTTGCAAGCATATTGATAAACAAGTTCTTCTATGGAACCTTATATTTTAACCTATGTTTTCCTTAGATTATCAACTCAGATGTTCGTGCAAGTGACATAGATGGATAGTGCTCAAAGAGAGATTTAAATAGTATATTGAAGTATGAAAAATGATTCCTGGATTAAAAGATATTATCGATCAAAGCTCTAAGGTTGAAGTCAAAATTTTGGCATTTGGCCATGGGGCCCACAACCGAGTCAACATACAAGTGGCAAGCATAGCCATGCGAGTTCTCATATGGACCAATGAACAACCTTAAGAGGGACAACATGTTCTAACATTGTAGCGGAAGAATGAGGGGACCACATTACACATAACCCTGAAGGGATTTTCCCGAGTAGTTTCCAAATGTTCCCAAGGTGAAATTCCCAGGGACAAAACTAACAAGACGATGTGGTGGATGTAAGTAATGATTGGTGAAAGTTGGTGAGTTGGGGGACCTACCTAACAAATAACCTTGACGATTTCTCCTTGGTGGATCCAAAGGGATTGCATGTTTTATTGCTGGGGAGATAGGAACATTTCCATCATTTACAGTGAGAAATTCTCGTTTTGGGCCAAAATTTTGTGACGTAAAATCAACGAAAAACAATATTATGGACCCCCCTTCTTCCATATCAGTGATATGGATATTTGAAAACATATTGTGGAACTATTAAGGGCTGACATGAGGTATGCATTTTTGGCATTTTTAGGTGGTAGAATGGGCCAAAAATAGGTGACACATGGCACTAGTTAGTGAGTGACATGTGGCTGAGAAGTACATGTGGCAGAAATGGTGGTGCACATGTAACCCCTATGATTTCCCCATTGGCACAAGAAGAGTGATGCAACAAGTGGGAAATGGTGGTAAGGACATGTCATCTCAGTGGTGTAATGATTGATCTTCATGTACAACATGGTGATCCCCACAAAACATGTAATCCTAAAGGATTGACCTTGGAAATTTCCATTGCAACACAAAGTTTTATTTATGGGGAAATAAGGTCCGGGGATAAAGTCATGCTCAAGCACTCGGTTTTGTGTGAAGGTTTGGTAACCGAGGGCGCAAAAGGATGGTGCAGTTGTCTAAGAAATTTGAGGCCATAGAGCAAAGGGACTAGTAAGCAGTTACATGTGATAGCTTTTGTGTGTTAATGTAACACCCACCTCCCACATCCAGCCAAGTAACCATGTAAATTGGTGTAAACATGAGATGAGAGGCTACTATGATTAGATTCAACCTCCTAGGTAACCATAAGGAAGTGAAATCAATGAAACATCACACACAATAATCCAACACCACCAGCAAAACCCTCAAGAGACAAGTCAACCACTCAGACAGCCTGTCCCTAGGTCCCATTGTTGTTTTGGACCTCTAAGGCCATATTCTCTCTCATGCTATGGGTAAGGGAGTGACCAAGACCTAAAGTCACTCTCATAGGCCTGCATGCCAATGACTATGGACCAAACTTGCTAGTTTTGTGCTAGCGACCTCGGGATTTAAGCCACTTTTTCAGGCCTAGAGCCCAAGCCACTAACCATAATGGAATGAAAGATTGAAATCAATAAAAGTACAGTGAAACAATGAAGGAAAATAAATAAACTCAACAAGACCTTAACCAGACCCCTCCTAGCCATGATAGGAATTTCGTCGAACATATCATCAACATGTAACCTACAGGTGTAAACAAGAGAATTAAGTGTAGGGATATCATACTTATCTTAGAATCACTATAAACCATTGTTACCTCATGTCATTTGTTGCATATTCATCTATTGGGTCATAAACACATTAACCATTCACATACAAGTAAAGACATGCTGAGAGCCATACATAACTATTGTTATAAAATGTGCATATAACTAGCATAATAGAAACAAAAATACAATAAACATATCATCCATAAAAATCCATAAAATATATATCAATACGTTTACACATCAAAATCAAGGGAATGAATTTCTCATTAATAGATACAATGAACCAACCAGAGACGAGACTACCATGTTCCAACCGACCATAGATTGGCTGAGCCAAGTTTCTCTACAGCCAATCACCCTCATGCCATATTCCAAGCATGAACGTGGGACTCATAAAACACATCAAAAACACCAATCAATGTGGATGTCACTAGAGTTCTCTTCCTACACCATGAGGAATTTGGGTTCCTCCTAGTCTCTTAGCCTTTACCTTGCATTTGCAATTCGACCTAGGGATCACTAGGCCCTACACCAAGACATACTCTCTAGGATTTACCATGCATTCCATCCCGAAATCACTTTGCCCAATGGAGAGAAAATACACCTCTTGACTTTACCATATATCCTGCCATTCACTGGAAAGGATTCCTAGGCCCACCAAGGCACACAATCTCACTTTACTGTAACCCACAATATGGTTTAGGGTTACTAGGTTAGTGGATTTGTGCATCCCCAATTTTGTTCAGGGACCACTACACCATGTGTTTCTCAATTTGTAGATCCACCCCACTCAACTTCGAATCCAATCCATCCATTCCACATAAACTGAATGAGAGAACCCATCTCAACAAAGCTATCAAGAAATGGCAAGGCTAGGCTGAAAATACTATCACACTTGGAAGAACCCATGCCATGGTAGAAAAGAAACACATGTAATCCCATGCATGCCAAAGATAGCAAGTAAAATACACATGCAAGTCGATACCTACAATAAAGCCTGTTGTAGCTGCTTGATCCTGCCTTTCCCTGCTTGATATTTTCTTCCTCTTGCCTTCTTTTCCTTTCTTTCTCCAATGCCAAAGTGCTTCAATAAAACTCTAAGTGTCCAAGAGTATGAGAGAGAGAGAGAGAATAATGAAAGTGCTCCAAGAATGAATTAACAAAATGTTACCAACTGATCCTCATAAGACTTTTTATGAATGAGGCCTCTATTTTCTTCATTTTCCATTATTTTCCTTCATTTTCATCCTCATATGCAACTTGTGACCTTTTGCCTCCTTTTTCTCCTAATTTCCATTATTTTCGTAAATAAATGTGCCAAATATTCCTTTTTGCCTTTCCAAATCCTTAGCCATTGCCTTTGCCAATTTCGTTAGCCATAAACAACCAAATGAACACCCCTAGGATGTCTTTCCCAACATTCATCTTGGAATAAGTGTCCCATTCATATGTGGTTATTGTTTTTAACGTTTATTACATGAAATTTTCACCAGGGCTATTACAAAACCCTCCCCCTTGGAGGACATCGTCCTCGGTGTTCAATCACTCATATACCTCAGCAACCTTCTGAAAGAAGACATACTACTTATGGAGCTTTATAACACAACTCGATGTAGTATTTACAATGAAAGACTTTCTCAAGAGAAGAACATCATAACAACATGACAACATACCGCATAGTGGAGCTTTATATCAAAACTCATTACCGTATTTACAATGGTCATCTTGCTGAGTGCCAATCCACACGACATCATAACATCATGATAACATAACCACATGATAGCATAATAACATGATAACATAACCATAATAACCTGACACCCATACTACATAGTGGAACTTTATAACACAACTCCTTATGGTATTTACATCCATACACATGGGTACATATGCCAAATCATATAACAAAACATATATCAAACATATACTAGTCATCATATCTAAGAACATATCAAAACATCATATAGCATATATCAAACCATCATAAAGCATATATCAACCACCATAAAATAAAATACCAAACCACCATAAAACAAATACCAAACCACGATATGAAGCTGCTTTGTCTCAACCAGAAAACAAGGAAGGATACATGGCCCGCATCTGATCCGCCATCTCCCATGTAGCTTCATCGGGCCCAAAGTGCTTCCATTTTGTTGTAACATAAATGGTTTTGATATGCTAGTTATTTCTAAAAGAGGGTATAATCCTCCTCCACTCCCACCGATGGTCACTACGTCACCTCTCGCACATTTCCTTTTGCTAATCACATCTCACCACATGTCCATCTATCATTCGCTCACATTTATTCCCATTATCATTTACATGTTACTCGTTTATCCATTACCATATTTCCATTAGCCATTAATACACCTAAATCCCGTTTGGTAATGGTTCCATTGCAACGGTAATCAATCAAGGTCTATAAAATGAACTTTACTCATTTAGTGTGATTCCCCTACCCAATTTGATCACAGTTTTCAAATTGAAGGTACTATTTTAAGTTTCCGCACTCCTACTGTTCAACACCTATCAATTTCGGCAATTCAGAGCCCATATACCCTTGACGTAAATTTGTTTCTTATCGAGGTACTTGTTCAAGCCAAAAAGAATTCCTCTGATATCATTTTCTTTCTCAAAATCCTCATTGATGGTACCAAAGGGAAAAACCCAAACTTCTAGCAGAAAAACAAAAAGTGATGATAACCCTAAGACCTTTATTACCCTAGACCTAGATTACATGCCATTAGCATACCAATACTTCAAGATTGTTGACACCGAGTGTGAATTCGACCTGTTTGAATTACATCACTGGTTAAAGAAAAATTATTTAGACCAGCAAGATGACATTAATCTTTTGGAATCCTTGTTACCTATGTTTATCTTTCCACAGACACATTATTTTCCTGATCTAGTTATGTGGTGTCAAACTAGATACAATCCACTGCACAAAACCATTGTGGCCTTGAATGGAGACATTTTGATTTCAATTACACCTAAAACCATAAATCAAATTTTGTTGATTCCTCAAAATGACTCCCTCAGCCATTTTTCTATAGCTGTTCTTATGGACTTATATCATAAGTTAACCTTTCCTTAGAGAGCCCAAATTTTCGAAAATTTTCTTCCGGAAGACTCTCATCTTCCTAAGAAAAATCCACCCTATCTAGCTTTTATGTTCCCATAGAATGCCAAGAATATAATTTCCTTGGATTCTTGCCTTTTAGGGTATCCATCATACTAGTGGGTAGATGCGCCTATTCTAGGCTTTCTATCAATTTTCTCCAATGAGCGCAAGCCAACATTCATGTTCAATTTTAGCCAATTTATGGATGATAATATGCATGAATAGATGATGAATATTACTACAGAAGACATATTTAATTATGCATTTGTACTAGTCTACATATTTCTTTTTCAACAGGGAGATAAGTTTCCAATAAATTTACATAGGCAAGATGATCAGGGCATCAATCAATCTGTGATACAGTGGACTTCATTAGTCACGAGAAACTCAACACTATTTAAGTTTGCAAACTTCATTGGTAGTTTTGTTCATACAGTTGTAGGGCTGCTTATCAATTAGAGTGAGTCAAGGATCAGTTCAGAAATCAAAAGGGTTTTGCACTTGAGTGAGCAGACAAAGACTGGAAACTGATATTTATACCAGAATTATACAAAAAGAAGAGTATATGGATGTGAGTTGGCTCCCTACAAGCTTCCTAAGTATGTTCAAATGAGAATTTTATCTCTGGAATATATAAGGCAGATGATCAATATGGATGAAATCCATTTTGTATCAGGTAAAAGGAAATCACAATTCAAGATCAAGACTCAAGTAGGATCATTTATATGAAATACTAGAACAACAGATGATTAGGTAGATTCAATCCTTAAGCAATTCAACTTTTAGCCTAGTTTCACCTAGTCATATGATCTTCTAATCTAAGGGTGGGACTCAAAACCACACCTTATAATCATATCCCCAGGCTAGAAATTGATAAGTTTATGAATCAAGACTAGTGGGAGGAGAATGCACTTTAAGAAGCAGAAGAACAGATTTTGTCTACAGCGACCCTCCACACTCTAGTACCTCAAGATAATAGGGAAAAAAGGCAAAGAGAAGAAACTTCATCTCCAGCCTGTACATAAATAAGTACTTAAGAATTCACCATTCAACAAAAAAAGCAGAAAACACATCTTAAAGATGTCACCATTCAGAATGAAGAAGAACAATAGACCATTGTTATGAGTGGTTTACAATTTTCCACAGGGTCAGAGGAACATCTCCCTGACACCCCATCCTCCTCAGCCTCACAAAATCCTTTAGACAAATCACAATCAACAAAATTGGGTGAACATAATGATCCCAATATCTTCAGTAAGTTTCTACAGATTAAGTAGAAGAATGAAACACTCGAAGCTAGAACCTATGCTCACTTTTGGAAGCAAACTTCCACCTCCCAACACAGGTTATTAACAACATTTTATAGTGATAAAGGAAGGATGAAAATGGAATTCTTATAGGCTCAAGTACCATCTCCAAAAACTCCTGCAAATTATAAGAAGACTATCTTCTCATTTGATGCAAATCTTATACATCCCATTGATCAAATGGATATGCATGGACATTTTGGAGAAATGATTTTATCCACCATGACAAATACTGCTATTGAAATGTCAAAGTTAAGGACACCTCTTACAAATATCCAAACGCAATTAAAATTGGAGAAAATTTCATCATTAGCAAAGGACACCAAAATCAAAACATTGGAAGATTTGGTGATCAAGCTGGGATATGATCCCAGTGATGTCAAAGAAATGGAGGAGATCATCAAGAAAAATAATGTTGACATAGCAGCACTCAAGAAACAACTAAAATTACCTTCTACAGAGGATCCACTAACAAAGGAAATAGAATAAAGTGAGCAACATAAAGGAGATATGCTCAAATTGATCATTGAGCAAAATATTCAGATAAAAAAGATGGAGGAATAGATAGAGAAGCTAATCAAGGAAAAAGAAGAGGCTACACAATTAACTATAGCTCCAGTAATAGCCATACCCATTACTATTGAAGGGACAACATGGGAATCTACATGAGCACCAAAGGATTTGAACAAGGTTGTGCAGGACCTGTCTCTTCAGAGATAGGAAAATGATAAGCTCGGGCATAAGCTAAAGAAGTTAGAAGCATAGAAAATAAAAAATTATACCCTCTTGGTCGAAGAGATGCATAAATATCATCAACTTTCCAAGAAGATAAATCAATTGGAAAGTTAGTCATTGATGGATCAAACCTTGGTCCACACTGAGGAAAGAATTTGGGTAGATATCAATCATGCCATAACTGAGGTTTGGCCATCCATTCATATTACATTTGAGCAGGAAGAGTTAATTAATAGGTGCCAGACAACAATTAAACAAGTCAGAATAACACTGGGACAAAAATCAACAGAGGCTATATCTATGATCAAAGTCCTGAACTCAAAGACTAAAGAAGAGTTAAAGCAGATTCAGATTGTTGATAGAACAAAGACAACCCTAGAGATCAATAAGGTATTGAACAAAAGGAACATAATGACTCAGTTGGAGACTAAGTGTCAAGCTTTGGAAAATGATGTCCATGGATTTCATACTTAGTTCAATTCGTTGAATCAAAGAGGATTTCCAAGGGTTAGTAGCACCAAGTAAAAGGTTAATTAGCTTGGAAGCTTATTGTGAAAACATTTACACCATTGCAATAGATACATCAAAGTTTGTAGGTATTAAGGGACATGTTGCAGGGAAAGCATTTAATGAAGCATTAGAGTTTTATTTAACTATCAAACATGAAATCAAGCATATTTTCATCAATAAGCCAACTTTCGAGTACACTGAAGTAAATGAAGTCTATAGAGAGCTAATAAATATTTCTATTCTGAATGATGAAAGGTAGGATGAGTTATGTGATATCATTGAGTAAAAATTTTTACCTCCAACAGAAGACAACAAGACATCATTTTGGGGCCCAGTCATCAATGATTTCCTTGAATATAGTGCCAAAAAAATCAACAGTTTAAGCACCCCTACATTTTTGTACTATTTTTGTAATTAGTTAGATGTTTCTAGAACCTTATATTTTTGTATAAATAAGTAGTGATTTGATGTATTAAAGGTTGAATCCTTGGATGAGCTTTCCAAAGAAAAAATGTAACAGACTGAAATTGCTTCACATTAATGAAAGGATTCTGGATTTGCTTCAAACAGCTTGTCACTTTGTGATTTTGTCTTATGTTTTCACTTCAATTTGTTATTCTGAATGTATTTAAGTTTTATGAAGATAACTGGGAAAGAGAAAATTGAATATCAGCCTATCTTAAACCCCTCTAAAGTTATAATCTATTTTAGAGATTAGTTTATTGGACTATTTGTCTTTATAAGCTCCTCTACATTTATAAATTGTCAACTATCTTCATAAGGTTAAATATATTTTGTTGGGATGTAAACATTGTTTACTTGCATGCTTTCTTATGATTAACTAAAAATTCAGTCTGAATATTTAGTATATCATAATCTCTTATATTTCTACCTTTCCACACATTTTAAATCAAATTATTGTTTAGAGGTAAAGAATCAACCCTTTCTTAATTTTTAGTATTATTAAGGTTTAAGCACATGCCTTATTTTCTCATAACATTGGTCATCCAAAAATTTTTAAAACAACAAAACATTTTAGATGCTCTGGCATAATTTATTAATTTGGAATTATCTTAGAGGACAACAACATATTGGCGCCATTGCTGGGGATTGAAAATTGAATTATTTTTCCTTGGGGCGATGCTATAACTTTTACTTTAAGGTGAATAAAGGACTAGTAGGTTAAAATATTTCACTTGGAAGCTTCACAAGCCCAAATTGGCTCCTTCAAGACAGACCAGGTCTCATTCTGATTTTGGAATTGTTTCTCCACTATCTGATCCAGAGAGACCGGTAAGAGAAGCATCTTTAAGAATAAGACTTGAAGCTTCTTCCTCTTTTTCTGTACCACTACAACCTGAGGATATTTCAGCCTCTAGCCCTTTTAGTTATATTCCATCTCCTTTAGATTTAGCTGAGTTAACACCTAGGGTTCTATAATTACTATCCAAAGGAGTTGATTTGTTTTAAGCTCTTTTAGTCCATTCATTGGAATCATATCAAATTCCTGAAATACCTTCAAATTCACCTAAGTCAGAAGAAGAATTGGATGTACATTTACCTGAGTTAAAACCCACTAATTTTATCTCTCCCACTCATTATACTTTTCCATCTACTTCTGCCCAACCTGCGGAAATTTTTTCTGTATATTCAGATCCTTTCTTTGAAAACAAATAAGAAGTTGAAACAGAGGTCCATAAGTTAGTCATCAAAACACCTTTAAAATTTTTAAGAAATCCTCCACCCTCTTATCCTCCTCCACCTACTTTTACACCTCCATCTTCACCTACAACTTCATCATCCTCTACCTCATCTTCTACCACATCTTCTACTGATTCATCTTCATCTTCAAGTATGGTTGCTTTTCAACCTATTGTTCAAGCTAGGTATGTTTCTTTACGATTTCCTAATATAATCAATAATTTTCCTCATGGGTATTTAAAACACCTACCTAGGTTTATTGGAGAAACTGGTTTGTCTGCTAAATACCATTTAGTTTCCTTCTTGGATTTTGTTGATAGCATGAACATTGAACATGAAAATGTGTATATGAGATTGTTTGTTTAATCACTAGAAGGGAATGTCAGAATTTGGTTTAGACAACTTAGCCCAAATTCTATCCGATGTTGGAATGAATTAACTACCATATTTAAGAATCAATGGGGTGTTAAGAAGGGCCTTGCTTATTTCCTCATAGAATTTGAAGGACTGAAAAGAAACCATGATGAGCCAGTGGCTGATTTCATAAAGAGATTTAATAAACTTTATCATAAAATGCCACCTAACTGTAAACCACCAAAAGCAGCAGCAAAAGTTAGATTTTCTAAAGCATTTGAAGATGATTTTGCAGTTATGATTAGGGAAAGGACATCTCATACCCTAGAAGACATCTAAACAAATGAAATAGAAGTTGAAGCCAATAAGTTAGCATCAACTAAACTTAAAGCTAAGGTAGAAAAACCTGAAAGGAAAATGAAAGCCAAGGAAGAAGGTTCTTCCTCAAAAACTAAAAATGAAGATCAAAAGATAGATGAAATCACTTCATTGCTTAGAAACCTTTCAAATAGAATTTCAAAAATAGAAGCTTAGCCTAGAACAATTTAACAAACTGCTGCTAGATCTCAAACTTAATTTAGGAGAGCTTCCCAACCCCAAATGTTTCAAAGACCAAATGCTGATCAACAAATTCAACCACCATTAATGATTGATGATCAGCAACCTGAAGACTCTATCCCTTTGATTACTGAGGATATAAATAATCTTGATCATTCATCTGTACAAAATTCTATTGTCTCTCTTCCTCTAAATTAGTCTTCTCAGTAAGCTCAAGAAGACTCACAAGTTTCAAAATATCAGGCCTTTTCTGAGTTTTTAATTGCAGAATTGAATAGGAGATATGACTTAATACCAAGGTCAAGGCCTGGTAGACCTCCCAAAAATCCCATTGTAAATGAACCACAAATTAAATCTACTGAATCTCAAACAACAACAATCCAACCATTGAATCAGTCAAATGAAACAACTTCAATTGATAAAACTGTTTTAACCACTTTCAATGTTGAAAAGGAATTAGAAAGAGTCAAAATACCCATTCCTTTATCTGAACTTTCAAAGAATATAGGATATAAAAATCAAGTTTCTAAATAGATCTAGTCATCAAGTGTTGATGTTGAAGGAGATGTAATAAACTTACAAGATGAAAAACTTTGAGTAGTCTTTGGTCCCAGTTCAGATATGATTGATGAAAATGTACCACCTTTCTATGTTACTATAAAAGTTCACGATTTCTTATTATACAACTATATGTTAGATTCTGGAGCCTACCATAATCTGATGCCAAAGGTAATCATGGACCAACTTCAATTAGAAGTTACCCGAACTTATCATGATCTATATACTTTTGATTCCAAGAAAGTACCTTGTCTTGGAATTATAAAGGATCTAGTGGTCACTTTAGCTCAAATCCCTATTAAGAGTGCGGTATTAGACATTGTAGTTACTGATATTCCTCCTAAATTTGGCATATTATTATCAAGATCATGTTGTGCCAAATTAGGAGGAAGTATTCAAACGGACATGTCTTATGCTACCATTCCTGTATATGGGGGTGAGCATCTCAGATTATATAGAGAGGTAAGATTAATGGATACTATTTTCAAATCAGACCAAGCAACAAATCATCCCATTTATTTTAGATCAAGAATTTTGATGTTTCGAATTATCATCAAATAACTTACAAAACACTCAGCTTAGCATTGAAAACATTGTAGAAAAACCAAAGACCATTAAGACTAGTATTTGGAGTTTATACTTCAATGTTTCTTGCTCAAAGGAAGGAGTTGAAGCCAATATTGCACTAGTTTCACCAGACAAAGCGAATATAGCTCAATCATATAAGATTGAATTTGACGTGACAAATAATCTAGAAAAATATGAAGCCTTCCTTCTAGGATTAGAATTAGCCAAAAGTCTTAAAGTGAAAAATCTAAGTGTATTCAGTGACTCATAGATCATTTTTAAACAAGGAATCTTTGTCAAACAAAACATCATAGACTTAGATCTTATAGAAATGAGGTATGGGACTCTGTGGGTAATTTCTTCCAAGATTTCGTGGAGACTCTTTCGCTGTTTCAACTAGTTATTTTAAAATTCATGATCAAATGCTTGTGCAATATCAAATTCAAGTTAAATATAGGCCTTGAATTCCTGACAATCTTAAACATTAGTAAATATTTGATGATGATGAGCAGTTGAAATCCTTTTTTCAAGTAATTGATGAATTTTTAGCTTTACAAATTGAAGAAGAACAACAGGATAATAATGAGTTGAATAAGGAAAATTAAACTTCACAATTTGACTCAAGAATTGGTGATCATAGTATCATTCAGTTATCTAATAATTTCATTCCTAAGGGCTTGGTCCCTCTTGAAATTTTTCTTGACCACAATGATGTTCCTAAAAATCCATTATCAAATTCACCTGAAGAAGACATAGAAGAATGTAATATTGGAACTTTAGAAGAAATCATAAATATTAAAATCTCTGCATCTTTGCCAATGGAAGTGAAAGATAAATATTTAGCTCTCCTTAAAGCTTATAAATATGTCTTTGCTTGGTCCTATAGTGAGTTGAATACATATGATACAACACTCATTGAACATAAAATCCCTTTAAAACCAGAAGCTAAACCCTTTAAGAAAAAGTTAAGGAGAATTAATCTTGTCCTTGTTCCTACCATAGAGAAAGAACATAAAAATATACTTGATGCCAATATCATAGTTCCATTGAGATATTCTGATTGGGAAGATAATTTAATTCCACTAAGAAAGAAAAATATTGAAATCAGACTGTGTGTAGATTTCAGGAACTTAAATAAATAATCTTTGAAAGATAATTATTCATTACCCACGATGGACCAATTTCTTAAAAACGTTTTTGGTGCTAATAGAATTTCTATGTTAGATGGTTTTTCTGGATACAATCAGATCATGGTGAGCCCAAAAGATAGAGAGAACACAACATTCACAACTCCTTGAGGTACATTTATGTATGCAAGGATGCCTTTCGGATTAATCAACGCTGGAGCTACCTTTCAAAGAGCTATGGATTTAGAATTTGTGGGTAAGACAAATAAATCTGTTGTCATTTATCTTGATGATCTGACTGTATTTTCTAATTTTGATCAAAAACATTTAAGGCACTTGAGGAAATTTTTTGACAGGTTTAGGAAGTTTTGGATTTCACTTAATCCCAAAAAATCCCTGTTTGCAATCAAACAAGGAAAATTTATTGGCCATATTATTTCTAAGGAAGGAGTGGTCATTGATCCCAAAATAGTTTCAACTATCCAAGCACTTTCATTACCAAGGAATAAGAAGGAAATTCAAGATTTTCTTGGAAAAATAAACTTTTTAAGAAGATTTATACCTAATTATGTTGAAATAGTTTAGGATATCACTGATATGTTGAGGAAAGATCATGAAGTTAAATGGACAATTCCATCAAGATATGCTTTTGACCAGATTAAAAAAGCTATTGCAGAAGCCCCAATACTAGTCACTCCAAACTATTCTGAACCATTTAACATCTTTTCCTTTGCCTCTGAAACTACCATAGTTGTTGTTCTTTTGCAAAAGAACGCGGATGGATATGACCAACCTATTTCCTTTTTCAGTAAAGTTATGAGACATGTTGAACTCAAATATGATATTATTGAAAAATAGGTGTATTCCTTAGTTCAAGCATTGAAATATTTTAGAGTATATGTCCTTCATTCTTCCATTATTTCCTATGTTCCAATAGTGATGTTAAAATTGTGTTAACTCAACCTGATACCGATGGAAGAAGAGGAATATGGATTACTAAGATATTAGAATTTGATCTCATTATCAAAACTACAAAGTTGGTAAAGGGTCAAGGCTTGGCTAAACTCTTAGGTGAGTCAAATTATAAAGTCTTGGGAATAAATTATATTTTTGAAATTTCAATAGAGAATAATCCACAAGAACCTTCTCAAACTTCAGTAGAGAAGAATCCACAAGAACCTTCCTCTTCAATCCAATCAACTCCTATCCATATTGATGAGAAATTTTTGTTATGTGAATGGTACATTGATATTTTACACTTTTCTTAGATATTTTACACTAAATTTGAAGGCCATAAAATAATGTATCATCAATGCAAATCTGTATTGGAAATACCCACTCAACATCCTTTTTCTTTGCTTGATTGAAAGTGAGACAGAAGGAATTATTGATCAATTTCATGCAGGTATTTGTGGAGGACACTATACTTGGAGAGATACAACATATGATATTTTAAGAGAAAGATTTTATTGGCCTACATTGTTTGCACAAGTAGGAGCAAAGGTTAGAAGTTGTACCCAAATGCCAAATGTTTGCTGGAAAAAAAATATTAGCAACACTTCAACTAGTTCTAGTACTAGTTCAAGCACCTTTCCTACAATGGGGATTGGATTTCATTGGGAAAATTCATCCAGCATCAAGCAGCCAACATAGATGGATATTGACTACCACAAACTACTTTACTAAATGGTTAGAGTTAATTCTAGTTATAACTACAACTCAAACTGTAGTTATTAAATTTATTGAAGAGAATATACTATCTAGGTTTGGATGCCCCCATTAGATAGTTACAGAAAATGCAACAACATTTAGCAATGTTAAAATAATTGAATTTTGTCAGAAACACCAAATTTTGTTGTATCATTCTACCCCCTTCTATCCACAAGGAAATGGACTGGCAGAGTCTTCAAACAAGAGCCTAGTTAAAGTCGTTAAGAAAACACTGGAAGACCACAAAAGGAGTTGGGATAACCATATCATATATGTAGTTTGGGAAAACAGAATATCACCAAAGAGGTCAACATGAAAATATCCATTTCAACTTATTTATGGTAAGGAAGCCATATTTCCCACACATCTAGCTTTTCCTGTCATGATATTTTTACAGGAAGAAAATGAAGAACTTGATGGATTTTCTAGGAGAATCAATTAGATTATAAAACTTAATGAAAACAGAGATGAAGTTCATTATAAGCTTCGGAAATATCATAATAAAATGAAGAGTATGTTTGACAGAAAGGCTAGAGAAAGAGATTTTAAAGAAGGAGATTTAGTATTAAGATGGGATGCAAGAAGGGAAGATAAAGGAAAACATGCAAAGTTTGATAATCTATGATTTGGACCTTTTAGCATTCTAGAAGTTAAAGGCAACAATAATTTTATCTTACAGAACTTGGAAGAACAATATTCCTCATTGTCTGTCAGTGGGAAATATTTGAAGAATTATATCCAATATTGAAATTCCTTCATTCATTCATCATTTGTACATCACTGGATTGTTTTTGTTTTTTATATGCAGTGTTTGATTGTTTTCAATAGAGACCCCATTAGCCCGAGGAGAAGGCACGTGAATCTTCAAGTTCTCTAAATCCTGCAGGAGGAAGAAGTCCCCAGTTGGAGCCGATGTTGTAACATAAATGGTTTTGGTAAGTTAGATATTTGTAAAAGAGGGTATAAAAATAGAATAAAAGAACGAAAATATGGAAGTTGTTGAAAAAATATGAAAATAAACCCCATCAAAAGAAAAAACAAGTGTACAAGTGAGCAAACTCAAATGCCACTTTAAATAATTTCTATTTGAATCATATAGTATAATCGTGATCAAACAAGTTTAAATTTATGTTTTAGGATTAGAAAATAATTCAACCAAACTGTTTAATCTTGGTTGAAATTAGAAGATAGGATAGATTAGAGGAACAAGTGACCAAAGCATTTAATCTTGATCAATTTCATTTTATGCACTAGAATAGGGTTAAGAGTTACTTTAGGAAATAAATAGGGCATGCTTGATCAAATGTGCCTTTAGAATTATTAATCATGCTTTGATAGATTTATTTTAGTTAAATAATAAACTAATAATGTCATTTAAACATGATTAACGCTATGTAATAGCATTAAACTTGAGTTTTATTTTTACGCCGGGAGATGATTTGATGTTTTGTCGTTTTGTAATATCCAAAGGGAACTTTTCAACGACCGTGATTTTGCCCGCCCATATCAATGACGGGGAAACCAATTCATACCCCCTTTTCCCATTTCACGTTAACACCAAGGGGGGGATCTGAAAAGCAGTATTTCTTTTCCCAGGCCCCATGCAACGTGGCACTCTCTCATGAATTCACACCCCCCTCGTCCTCAACCACTTACCATCCCCCCTGAAATCCGCCTATCGCTTCTCTTCTCTTTCCAATGGTCACTACGTCACCTCCCGTGCATTTCCCTCTGCTAATCACATCTTGCCACATTTCCATCTATCACTCGCTCATATCTATTCCCGTTATCATTTGCTCATTACAGGCTTATCCATTACCATATTCTTATTACTCATTAATACACCTAAATCCCATTTGGTAACGGTTCCATCGCAACAGTAATTGATCAAGGCTTATAAAATGACCTTAAATCATGTTGCGTGATTCCCCTACCCACTTTGATTATTATTTTCAAATTGCAGGTATTGTTTTAAGTTTCTGCACTCTTACTGTTCAACACCTATCATTTTTTGCAATTCAGGGCCCAGATACCCTTGACATATATTTATTTCTTATATAAGTACATGTTCAAGCCAACATTTTCTCCTCTGATATCATTTTATTTCTAAAAGTCCTTAGTCATGACACCAAAAGGAAAAACCCAATCTTCTAGCAGTGAAACAAAAGGTGATGATAACCCTAAGACCCCTATTACCCTAGACCTAGATCACATGCCATTAGTAGACCAATACTTCAAGATCGCTGACACCAAGTGTGAATTCGACTTGTTTGAATTATATCAGTGGTTAAATAAAAATTACTTAGACCAACAAGATGAAATTAATCTTTGGGAATCCCTATTACCTATGTTTATCTTTCCACAAACACATTAATTCCCTGATCTGGTTATCCGGTGTCAATCCAAATACAATCCACTCCACAACCATTATGGCCCAGAATGGAGACATTCTGATTTCAATTACACCTGAAACCATAAACTAGATGTTTTTGATTCCTCAAAATGACTCCCTTAGCCATTTTTATGCATTTGTTCTTATGGGCTTATATCATAAGTTAACCTTTCCTAAGAGAGCCCAAATTTTCAAAAAATCTCTTCTAGAAGACTCTCAACTTCGTAAGAAAAATCCACCTTATCCATCTTCTATGTTTCCAGAGAAAGCTAATTCGATAATTGCCTTAGTTTTTTGCCTTTTAGGGTAGTGGGTAGATGAGCCTATTCTATTCTACCAATTTTCTCCATTGAGCACAAGCAAACATTCATGTTCAATTTTAGCCAATTTTTGGCTTGTAATATGCCTGAACAGATGATGAAGATTACTATAGAAGGCATTTTTAATTATGCATATGTACTTGTCTACATGTTTCTTTTGCAGCAAGGAGATAAGTTTCCGATAAATTTACAACAACAAGATCATCAGGGCATCAATCAATCTATGACACAGTGGACTTCATTAGTCAAGAGAAAATCAACACAGTTTAAGTTTGTAGACTTCATTGACAATTTTATTCATACAGTTGCAGGGCTTCTTAGCAATTAGAGTGAGCCAAGGATCAGTTTAGAAATCAAAAGCTTTTTGCACTTAAGTAAGAAGACAAAGGCTGGAGATTGGTATTTATACAAGAATTACACAGAAATAAGAGTATATGGATATGATTAGGCTCCTTACAAGTTGCCTAAGTATGTTCCAATGAGAATTTTCTCTTTGGAATATATAAGGTAGATGATCAATATGGATGAAATCCATTTTGTATCAGGTAAAAGGAAATCACAATTCAAGATAAAGACTCAAGTAGGACCATTTATATGCAGTACTAGAACAACAGGTGATGAGGCAGATTCGATCCTCAAGAAATTCAACTTTTAGCCTTGTTTCACCTGGTCATATCATCTTCTAATATAAGGGTGAAACTAAAACTATACCTTATAATCATACCCCCATGCTATAAATTGAGAAGTTTATGAATCAAGACCAGTGGGAGGAGAATACACTTCAAGAAGCAGAAGAACAGATTTTGTCTACAGCTACCCTCCACACTCTAGTACCTCAAGATAAACAAGGAAAAAGGTAAAGAGAATAAACTTCATCTCCAGCTTGTACGGAAATAAGTGCTCAAGAATTCATCATTCAGAAGAAAAAGCATAAAACACATATTAAATATGTCACCATTCATAATGAAGAAGAAAATTAGACCATTGTTATGAGTGGTTTATAGTTTTCCATAGGGTCAAAGGAACGTCTCCCTAACACCCCATCCTCCTCAGCCTCACAGAATCCTTCAGAAAAATCACAGTCAACATAATTGGGTGAAGATGATGATCCCAATATCTTTAGTAAGTTTCTGCAGATTAAGAAGAAGAATGAAACACTCAAAGCCAACACCTGTGCTCAATTTTGGAAGCGAGCTTCCATCTCCCAGCATAGGTTATTAACAGCGTTTGATAGTGAGAAATGAAGGATGCAAATGGCATTCTTAGAGGCTCAAGTACCATCTCCAAAAACTCATGCAGACTATAAGAAGATTATCTTCTCATTGGATGAAAATCTTATACACCCCATTGATCAAATGGATATGCATAGACAGTTTGGAGAAATGATTTTCTCCACCATGAAAAATAATTCTATTGAAATATCAAAGTTAATGACATCTCTTACAAATGTCCAAACATAATTAAAATTGGAGAAAAATTCTTCACTAGCAAAGGACACGAGAATCAAAACATTGGAAGATTTGGTGATCAAGGTAGGACATGATCTAAGTGATGTCAAAGAAATGGAGGATATCATCAAGAAAAAGAATTTTGACATAGCAGCACTTAGGAAACAACTAAAATTACCTTCTATAGAGGATCCACGAACAAAGGAGATATAAGAAAGTGAACAACATAAAGAAGATATGCTCAAATTGATCATTAAGAGAAATATTCAGATAAAAGAGATGGAGGAACATATAGAGAAGCTACTCAAGGAAAAATAAGAGGCTTCACAATTAACTATAGCTCCAGTAACAACCATACCCCTTACATTTGCAGGGAGAGCAGGGGAACCTACATCAGCGCCAGAGGAGTTGAACAAGGTTGTGCAAGAACTGTCTCTTCAGAGACAGGAAAATGATAAGCTCCAACATAAGCTAAAGAAATTAGAAGCATAGAAAATAAAAAATGATACCCTCTTGGTCGAAGAGATTCAAAAATATCATCAACTTTCCAAGAAGATAGATCAATTGGAAAATCAGTCATTGATGGCTCAAACCTTGGTCCACATTGAGGAAAGAATTTCGATAGATATCAGTCATACCATAATTGAGGTTTTTCCATCCATTTAGATTATATTTGAGCAGGAAGAATTAATTGATAGGTGCCAGAAAACAATTGAACAAGTCAGAATAGCACTGGGACAAAAACTAGTAGAGGCTACATCTATGATCAAAGTGCTGAACTCAAAGACTAGAGCAGAGTTAGAGCTGATTTAGATTCATGATAGAACAAAGTCAATCCTAGAGATCAAGAAGGTATTGAAGAAAAGGAACTTAATGACTCAGTTGGAGATTGAGTGTCAAGCTCTGGAAAATGTTGTCCAAAGATTTCATACTAAGTTCAATTTGTTGAATCAAAGAGGATTGCCAGGGTTAGTAGCACCCAATAATAGGTTAATTAGCTTGGAAGATTACTGTGAAAAGTTTTGCACCATTTGCAATAGATACATAAATTTGTTTTAGGTATTAAGTGAAATTTCACAAGGAAAGCATTTATTGAAGCATTAGAGTTTGATTTAACTATCAAACATGAAATCAAGCATATTTTCATCAATAAGCCAACTTTCGAGAAGTACACTGAAGTAGATGAAGTCTACAGAAAGCTAATAAATATTTCTATATTGAATGATGAAAGGTGGGATGAGTTATGTGATACCATTGAGTAAAAAGCTTTACCTCCAACACATTTCACTTTAACTTGCTTGATTTATCAATTCCAGAGCATGAGCACCTTTTTTTGCAATATACACTAAGGATCTGGCTGGAATTATCCATATGGTTCCACCTTCAATATAGACCAGTCAATTACATGATCAACATCATTAACGTACTTCTTAATAAAAGATACATGGAAAACATCGTGGAATTTCAATGTCAAAAGCAATGCAAGTGATGAGCCCCAGTATTGCAGCGAGGATGTTGCAACTCCTAGGGTGACCAAATTTACTTTATCAACCTGAGCTTCGTACAAACTTGGAGGTGATAGTGGTATATGCACAACAGATGCAACAAAATACTCTTGTCATTTCTTAATTGGGTGATAGACCACTAGGTTTTTCAAACCAATATTCTATTGACTAGAAGGAGGTTGAATACTGACAGTGAATGCAAAGCTATCTCTAATGCAAAAATTAAATTCTTGCCTACGTTAAGGAAATGAAAGTGTTGAATATAAAGTGCTATGAAATGACATGAAATTACCTAGCTAAGAATTAACACACATTACTTGCATAAGAGACCTATTTTAACCTTGCAGTCTATCATCTATTTATTTGAGCTAAGTAAGCATGGAAATGATCCTAACATTACTAATACTGATGTATGCATGCACTAGCTAAATATTATAGAAAAGAGTCTTTGGGTTTTCAATTTAGAAATGTAAATGTTAAGCTAAACAAACTAATCTTTTGGAGGGGAGGAAGGTATGGGAAAATTGGTCAAAAATGGAATTGAGGGGTATGGAGTTCAATTTGAAGGCCTACCCTAGGCTGTGATCATCATTTCTGCCCAAAACAATCTAAAATAGGCTGCTACAGGATTTCTTATAGTTGCTACGGGATTTCCTGTAGTTACTACAAGATGTCTTGGTTTACTGCAGCAAACTCAACTAAAAGTTGTAGGAAGGTACGAAAGGTGAAAGGAAGTGCTAGAAAGGTGTTTGATGGTAGAATAAGGTATGGGGAAGGTGCACACTACCCAAGGATTAGCCCAATTCTTCAGGATTGTTGGATTTGCTCAAGGTGGCTATAAAACATAAATCTGAATTGGTGGTTGGTAGGGTTTGGTGAGAGGTGGAGAACACTCAGATGAGGTTGTTGGAATGAGTTCCTCCCTAGAGATCAAGAAATCATGCATCAACAAATATTCATTTCTTCATTTATGCACAACTTTATGTAAATGTGGAAAATATGGGTTGAATTTGAGAAACTAAATTATTGATAACTAATGGATCAAATCTATGGAATGGAATTCTTTCTAATCTACAAAAAACTCAAGAAACCAAAATGACAAGTGCAGGTGATTCTAAGGAACCATTAAAAATTATCTACTCAACAAGAAATCCTAACCTATGTAATAACCAAAAGATAAATCTATTTTTGGGGTTGTAAGAGTGGGGCCCTCAAACCATGATCCCATGAGGGAGATGAGGATGACGCCACTATCACAAGATTATTTGAAGTATCTTTTTTCACTAGTGTAACACTGATCTACTTCTCCAACTAATGGAAGCAAAACTAACCAATCATGAAAGACTTGTAAATTAAACAAAACATAGATAACTTCAACAACTAATTTATTATTATAATCTAAGGAAGAGGAACATTTTCTACTAGGTTTGGGCCCTAACCCAAGAGCTTTATCCCTCTACGTCAACTTAGTGCTGGATCAAAGAAACCCTTTTCATTATCACCAAAATGTAAAAAATAACATGACAATCAAAATCACAATATCTTAAGCTCGAAATTTCCTCTTGGCTACAATAAAAAGTTGAATCTTAATGAGGCCCTAGGCCTTCTTATTTATACAACTGAAGCAACAAACAACTTCCTTAAATTTAGGGAGGCTTGGCTCCAAAAATCAAGATTGACTTGTCTTTAACTATCACTGGCTTGGTTGCTAATGAGCTCGGCGGGTTTGGCTGATTGTAACTCTGAGTTGATGAGATATGGTGGGGGAATCTTCGAGTGATTGAGAGTAAAGGAGGGAGACCCAATCTCCTCAAATCCCTCTTACTTGTCTACTTCGAGTTCTCGCACTTAAATTAGCCCAAAACTGCTCCAAATACTGCAATTAATGCACATTAGGCCACATGACATAACATCTCACCTTTACCATTCTCACTAAGAAAAATATAATAAAATATGCAAATAAATGTGAGAAAATTTTATTTTAATATGCTAGAGAGTGGCATTAAGGCCCATGTAATTTACCTATTGATGAGTCCCCTCATCACCCCCCTACTGAAAGAAATGCTCATCCTCTGAGAAAATTAGTCTATGTCCATATATTTCATAGCTCTTGTGGCCTCTCTAACATCTCAGTCCCTGTTGATGGAGTTTCCTCTTGTGGATAAAACCCTACATGTTTTTCTATTTTCTCCCACCACTTTCTTTCCTCTTCCTCCTTTTTACCTTCTATCATACCCAATAGCAAGGGTGGATTGAGTTTCAAACCAATCCAATTGATTTTTAGTCTCTGCAGTGCATTCTTATACAGTGGGGTCCTTTCTAGTGCATCTCTCATCCTTTTAGGGGAATGATACTCCCTGATCCTTAGGATGTATGGTAGGGTTCCCCATCTCCTTCGGCATGCTTTCTAGATTTCATTCCCTAGCAATCTCAAGGTGTTCTCAAAATGTATGATTGTTTTCTCTTGTGTAGCTAGGTATCTTTGTGCAAGTTGGGGATATTTGGTGATGATATTATGGGTGCTAATGAAAACCATTGAATTTATCTATTCTTCTCTAATGTAAATGGGCTCTCTTTCTTCTCTTCCCAATACCCTCTTCACCTCCTTAGCCCTGGCCTCCTAATACTCATCCATGATGCAAGGGCCATTAGTTGCAAGTCCCCCAACTTTGCATTGGGGTCCCACACATTCAAGTTTGTTAAGGCCAAGTTGTGCAAGTAGAATTCAAATATCTTGGCCTTATCCTCTAGGGTGCTTTTGTCACATAGTTCAATAAACTTCCTATAGTCTTGGAAAGGCATAGTCCCCTGTTGTGCTAATGTCTTTATCTAAAATTGCAGCCATTGATCTTTGAGGTAGAAGGCATATGATTTTGGTGGAATCTTGCACTGGAGTGCCTCCATGGAGAGGCTTGCCATGGTGGCCAATCGGCTCTCTTTTTCCTGTAACTTCCTCCTTAGCCATGTGTTTTTTGCCTCTAGTTGAGATCCCATAATTCATTCCCCGTCTCTTATCCTAATCAACTCTCTGCCCATCTCTAGTAGCTTCTCTTCCATATGGCCCACATCCTCTACCTTCTTTAATTTGGCAATTTTCATCCAACGATGTGTCCTTCATCTCTCCTTATCAATCTCAAAGAAGATAGGAATGAAAAATTTCTGCGGTATTACTCTTCTTGCCTCAATGAATCAGTAATAAGAGATCAAATTGGGTTGTGGGCTAGGTTCATGTAGCTCCTAGGACTCTCCCTTAGATGTCTTTTGAGAAGTTTCCCCCTCTTGTACTTGTGTTGTTGCTTCCTTCCCTTCCCTCTATCCTTGTTGTCCATCCTGCTACTTTTTCTGTGTTTCATGTAGTGTTAACAGAGTTTCCTATAGGATTGTCTGAGGATCCTGTAGAAGGATTTTTCCTTTATGAAATGGAGCCAAAGGTGCCTTGTCTTTCTTTGTTGATTCTAACCTGGTGACAGACCTCCTAACATAGGTGATGGGAGATTTTGGGGAAGCATGTTTTGATGTTCCCTCTTCACCTTTTATTTCTAGGGAAACTAGCTTTTCTTGCTTTTTTGGTGAGTCCTCAATTATGATTGGAGTCTTGGTCAGTGTTTGTGGTTTCCCTTTTTTATCCTAGTGCTCTTCCTTGTTTTGAAATAGAGTGGAGTCTACCTCTGTCTTTTCCCTTTTGACTTGACAAGTGTGCTTGGGGCAATCAAGGTAGTAGCTTCCTCCCTCTCAGTGGGTTTAAGAGACAACCTTGGAGATTCCTCCCTTTCCTTGGTGTGTTCCTTAGGGCTTACTTCTTCCTTCTGTTCTTTCTCTTCACCTTTCTCCTCTTCTCCTTCTTCCTTTGCCTCTTCTTCCTATGTCTTCTCTGTTTCTGCCTCCTCTTCCTCCTTTGGTTCTTCTTCATCTTATTCTTCCTCTTTAGGTTCTTCTTCATTTTCTTCTGCCTGCTCTTCACCACTCAAGGTATTGTCCCTATCAAATTCAAGAGCTTGTATTTCAATTGAAACATCTCTGTCCATGTCTCTAAATGTGGACCATTGAATGAGGATTCTTAGCTAGCTCAAGGCATCCTCTAGTATTATCTTAATAAGTCCATGGTGTGCCAATTGTTGATGTTTCCACTCTTGGACCTTTTGGCTCATGTCTATTATTGATTGCAGCAAGAAGTAGGGTACACTGAGTCCTCTGTCAATGGGTATCTCCTCTCCAAATCTCAACTCATGGAGAAGTCTAAATTGATAGCCATAGATTATACTAAGCCTCCCTTCACAAGATATATATTTGATAATATGATAGCTCACCTCATTCCGAGGGTGGGGAAGGCTTTCCCTTCTTATCACATTTTTGTCTTTAATTGGTTGTTCATCCCTTAAAAAGAAGTTTCTTTTGCAAAAGTGCTTGCAGCGTTATCCTCCTTTGTCCATGGCATCCCTTGAGGAAATTCTAATACTGCTAATTACTTCAGAAGTAATTGTAATTTACAATCCTCTTACCACAGTAGTAGCACTGATTCTAGCCTGAGGGTTAAGTGCCATGGAAACTTCTTGAACTACATCATCATCATACCCTTTGAGTAGCTAAAATAATCCCAACCAGTTATGCCTTCCAAATATTTCTGCCACAAGGGGATCAAGGTGTATCCTAGATGTCTCTATGGGTTCCCTTCTATTAAACCCTCTTGTCATGTCTATTTTTTGGTTGGATGAGTGTATGGAGTTTGATAGGCTAGCCTTAGTTTTTAGGGTGAATGAGAGTTTATAATAGTGGTGGATGGATGTAATTTCTCACACAACTTTTAAATTGTTCACAATTCTTTTAAAACTACCAGGCCCATCGTAATCACATAAAAAATCATATATTTTTTGTTCCTAGCTATCAATTCAAAGCATAGGAGAAATGGGCCAACTACCTTTCAATGTGAGGATAATTTCTGAGTAGTTTTACCTTATGCACCCCCTTTCAGCGTGTTCTATGAATTTCCATTATTTCCTGTAGCTCCCTACGTTTCCTATAGTTGTTATTGTAGTTTTGTTTCCAGTAGGGTGGCTGAAACTAGTTTGCCTCCTCAATGGCTCTCCATGGTGGTCTCAGTCCTCTCTGATATTGAAATGAACAAATGGTGCATGAGATTTTTTAATGTTTGTTGTTTATGGTCGAGTCCTTGGAGTGTTGTATTGGTTGGCAGTATACGAGATTTCCTTTTTGGGACCGTCACCCCACCATCAATTACCATGCATCCTCCCCTTGTAATCATAACCCACTCTCGCACAACTTAAATTGACCACCCTTTCAAGTCATTCTTCTTGATGTGATGTTGCCACGTGTTAGGCTGATTATGAGTTCACTTTTTGTTTTTGAGTTGAGGGTGACCATGTTAACTTTCCACCTCCAGCTTATAAATCAAACTTTTTCATATTCCTACTCTTTTATGATATCGTACTTAGGGAAGAATTCAAATGAGGTGCCATACTTGTACTTTCCTTCACTTAGTTGATGCATGATGGAGGGTGACTCTGATGTGCTTCGTTTTTTTCAGGTGCTTTTCCCTGGTCACTTTTCTGTATATTTCTTCTTGTTGATGTGGTTGTCCTCTTTGTTGTTGTGTGCAAATGCTTTGTCTCTGTTGCTGTTGCTGAGCTTTGGATGGGAGTCATAGTGTCTGTAGGGGTGCTGGAGTTGTTTTCTTGTCATGGGTGTTGAATTAGAGTGCATGGAGAAACTGCTGCTATGAGAACATAGGCTGCTACATGCTTTCCTGTAGTTACTACAGGAAATCCTGTAGCTTCCTTCATTTTTTTCTTCTTTTTTTTTCACTTGGAGGAGGAATGGGTGGTGATGTAGGAGTGGAAGGATGGAAATGGAGGAGATGGAGTGGTAGGTGAGTAAGGCCAATGATTGTATGTCCCTTGGACTCTTTTTTTCTATTTTTTTTGTATATTTTTTATTTTTCTAAGTGGTTTTTGATGGACACAGAGGTTGGTATGGTCATGAGCTGGTGTTGGGTGAGAGGTAGTGAGGTGTATGGTCCCTTATTGTAACCTAAAAAAGCTGACATCATCATTTTTCAATCGGAATTTCATTCTTGTAATGTTTCAGAACATCTTGTAGTACTACAGGAAACTCTTATTGTAACTACATGAAACCCTGTAAAAGTTAGAAAAATGCATAAAAATTGGTTATTGATGCCTCGAAGTGAGGATGGATGATGGAGATATAGTAGGCATGGGAGATATGGATTGAATGGAGGAATAATAGGGTGATGCTTGGCTTGTTGTCCTCTAAACTCTGAGTCCTTTGTTTCCTTTAAGAAAATTGCAAAAATCACAGACTTTTATTAGTGGGCAGGTTTGAGGTCCCTGCCATGTCATTTTGTTTTTTTTTTTTTCGTTTCTCTTTTCTTCCTTTTTTTTGAAAGACACATAGGTCGCCTCAAAAGAGGTTTTCAACCTGTCTGCCTACCCTAAGCACGTCAAGGAAGGTTTTCACCCATGGATCTTTTTATTTTCCTTTTTTTACTCCTAGGCTACCTCAAGGAGGTTTTCAATCCAAAGGTTGGCCTCAGGTGCCTCATAGAGGTTTTCACCTAGGTCCCTTATTGTTTTTTTTTTCTTTTTTTTTTCAACAATAAAAATAGTCTTCAAGAATTTGGTGTGCTAGAAGTTGAGACACTTCCAAGCACATTCACTTCCATACTGATGGTACTGATGAAATCTTCCCTTAACATATGTATTTTATAGGCTTTCAATCTGTATCCATTTACAAGCAAGGAGATACCTTCTTCATCAATGGTCCTTATTTGCATAGCCCCATTGTCATGGCACTTTTCTATCAAATATGGGCCCAACCACCTAGTCATCAATTTTCCTTTGAAGTCCTTGAATCTGGAGTCATATAGCAGAGTCCAATCACCTTCTTGAAAAACTTTGTCTTTGATGTTTTTGTCATGCCAAACCTTTCTTTGTACTTGAGTAACTTCTGTGTGTAGCAAGGCCTACATCATGAATTCATCTAAACCATTGAGCTGGAGCAAACTCTCTTATTGTGCCTTTGTAGCATCCAAATCCAACTGTGTTGTCATTCTCAAAGTGTTTTATTCAAACTCAATGGAGAGAAAATACTTCTTCCCATAGAACAAGTCATAAGGGGTTAATCTAGTGGTTATCTTCCAGGTTGTATTATAGGCCCAAGTGGCCTCCACTAGTCTGTCAACCCAATCTTTTCTACTGCTACTCACAACCTTGGTGACAATTCCTTCCAATGCTCTGTTGATAACCTCTACTTGTCCATTGGCCTGAGGATGATAAGAAATTGACTCCATGTGTGATGCTGCCTCAACAAATTTTCAATCAGGTGTGATGTGAATTGAGCTCCCTGATCAGTGACTAGATCTCTAGGTTATCCAAACTTGTAAAATACATTCTCCCTTAAGAACTCAACCACTTTCTCTTATGTTGCTACCTTGACAGCCTTGGTTTCAACCCAATTTGTCAAATAATTAGTGCACACAATTATGTACTTTTTCTGCCCTGATGGTGGATCAATGGGCCTAATGAAATCCATGCCCCACTTGTCAAATGGATCAAGAGTCACTTGAGGTTGCAAAGGCATTTCATACTTGGGAGTAGGTTTCCCCATTCTTTGGCATTGGTCACATCAATTGGTGTATATTCTTGCATCTTGGTGGAGAGTGGGCCAATAGTAGCCAACTTGTAGTAGTTTGAAGGTTATCCTCTTAGCTGCAAAGTGACCTCCACAAGGCCCATCATGACAAGCCAGAAGGATGGCAAAGACTTCCTCCTCCCTGAAACATCTCCTCAAAATTCGATATTGGCCTAACTTGAAGATATTTCCCCCAATCCAAGTGAATGGAGTTCTCTTTCTTATAATTATGCTCTTTTCCTTGGAGGAAAGATTTGGAGGGTACTGTTCAGCCACTAAGTAGTTGGCTATGTCAAAAAACCATGGAGAGAGAATTGAAATAGAAAATACTGCTCATCTGACAGTTGATCAACAACCATTCCTTCTGCACCTGCAGGAAAAGCAAGTCTAGACAAAAAAAATTTCAACTACATTTTCTCTACCAGGCTTATCAATGATAGTAAGATCAAACTATTGTAATAAAAGAAACCATATAATAATTCTGGCATTCACATCAGGATTTTTCATCAAATATTTAGTAGCAGCATGGTCATTATGTACAAAGGTTTGGTAACTAGTGATGTAATGTCTAAATTTATTCAAGGAATGGACAACAACTAGGAGCTCCTTTTCAGTCACGGTATAGTTCAATTTAGCCTTGGACATATTTTTATTGATGAAATAAATAGCATAAGGAAAATTGGCATCTATTTGGCCTAGAGATACTCCTATATATTTTTCATAGGCATCAACATGGATGTGGAAAGAAAGAGTCGAATTTGGACCTCAGAGTATGGGTGCAGTAGTCAAATTTTCCTTTAAGGTTTCTAGGGCCTCTTGGCAGTTTTCTGACTTGAAAAATTCAGATTCCTTAGCCAATAGTCCAAACAAAGGTGAGACTAATTTGTTGAATTCCTTTATGAATCTCCTATAATATCCATCTAAGCCAAAGAAACTTCTGACATCCCTCTGCTTCTGAGGAGTAGGGACCCTCTTTCTGATAACAATTTTATTTGGGTCCACTTGCAATCCTTCCTGGGATATTGAGTGACCTAGAACAGTCCCTACATTCATCAATAACTCACACTTGTCAACACTAAGGGATAGGTTCATTTCAATGCATTCATTTATTTAATACTTTCCCCGAGTTAGAGAGAGCCTCCAGGAAATCACACCCATAGGGAGTGAAATCATCCATATAAATTTCTACAGAGTCATGGACTAGCTCTGCAAAGATGCTTAGAACTGCCCCATGAAAAGTGGCAAGGGCATTACATAATCCAAAAGGAAGGACCCTATAAGAAAAGTCACCCCAAGGAAAAGTGAAGGTGGTTTTATCTTGGTCCTCTGGGTTGATCTGGATCTGATTGTAACCACTGAGTCCATCCAAGAAAGAGAAGAACTTCTTTCCTGCAATACCATCCAAGACTTGATCAATGAAGGGTAGAGGGAAATTGTATTTTTTGGTGGCTTTGTTTAACTCTTTGTAGTCCACATAGATCCTCCATTTTCCATTCTTTTTTGGGACCAAAACCAGAGGTGACACCCACTCTGATCCAGGTGGATGTTGGTGGCCACCCACCTATCCCATTTGGACCCCCACAATTGTCTCTTTCAGCATTTTCAATTTCCTTAATTGTAGCACAACTTACTATTTCTAGCAGTTTTTCGGGTCCTGAACTTCCGGAGCCATTTTGAGGCCCTAAACGACGTTTTTTGGGGAATCTAGGGGCAACATGGGTCCATGCGATGGACCGATGTTGCCCTTTCCAAAAATGATAGTGCTCGAATAGATCTTTCTAATGAGCTATTGTACGTGTAAAACGGAGATCGTATGCCAAAGTTACGACCCCGGGAAATTGATGTACCAATTTACCCAAAACAGGGCCCACAATTTGGCGTTTCATCTTCTAAGGGTCAGTTTTGGAATGTGAAGGGTTTTCCATTGTTTCTCAATAATAAATAGGCCTTCGAGACTCATTGTAACACAAGTTCGGAACAGTTCAGAGAAATGTAGCCACACATCTCTTCTCAGAGATAAGCTACCATAGTCCTAGCTGGTTTATTTCCAATCCTGGTTGTAAGCATATTTCGGTATTTTCCATTAATGAAATGAAGTGTTATTTCCGCTGCATCTCTTTATTTATGGTTATCGCATCTCTGTATTTATGGTTATCTCTGTAATCTATTGCGTTCCTATTTAAATCCGGATCAGTGGTATCAGAGCGGTCTGCTTTTTCTCGGTTTTTCTTTGCATGTCCCCAACGAGGTCAGGATATAAGGAGTTAGGGCTTGAACTGGTCGAACCTTTGCAAGACTTGCCTCGAAAATCCCGACGGCCTCCCATGGCTGATGAGAAGAAAGACGAGGGGGCAGGAGATCCTATCAAAATCTTGCTCGAAGAAGCCCTCGAGCGGCAAAGGAACGCGATGATGGATAGCTTTGCGCAGATCCTTCAGTGGCTAACTAGAGGTGACGCATCGGCTTCCAGCAGCGACTCTGGAAACGCCACGCCCTTTAAGGTACAAGTTAATTTTGAAATCCCCATCTTCGAGGGTAAAATAGACGCAGATGCCGTAGATAAATGGTTAAATCTGCTAGATGGGTATTTCTATGTTCATGAATTTTCAAGTCGGGAAAAGATTGTTTTCGCTCTTCTCAAAGCAGCCCCCCACGTCAAGGACTGGTGGGAAACCTACTGCGAGCAGAAGGGTGAAAGTACAGGCTCACTATTTTCAGCCGCACCCACTTGGAATGACTTTCGGAATGCCATCAAGGAGCAGTACTACCCTGTCAAAAGCTATGAGGACAAATACATAAGATGGACCACGCTGCGGCAAGGATGAGACCAAGATGTGTCTGAGTTCACAAACATTTTTCATACCCTTCGCACACAGTTGGGTATCAAAGATTCTGAGCTGCATCTGGTGCTCAAATATCGCGGCTGCCTACACAGATACATCCAGGAAGAGATGGAGTTCTTGGACATCTCCTCACTCGGCACAGCATACCGATACGCTGTCAAAATCGAGCAAAAGTTCAAACAGAAGAAGAGAGACTTCGGATCTGCAAATCCGAAGCCCAAAGGACAAAACCAAGGCGGGGGGACCCAAGACAACCCGTCGAAGCC
>APFE031318225.1:0-10350 GCA_000404065.3 Pinus taeda
CTCATCCATGCATTAAATTCGGGATGGAAATCGTAAAATCGAAATGTCTGTCAAAACGTGTCAGTGGTCCAGGGTGGTGGCGCTGGGCAGAGGCCGCGGAGGGGCGGAGCTGGGAAGAGGCAGCGGAAGGTGGCGAAATTGTCGGCCGCCGGAGCCGGAAGTTTTTGCGACCGGTAACGGAATCCGGGCCATTCTACCGCCTGGGTAGACTACTCCAAAGAATAACTCGTCTGCCCAGCTGTGCGACTAAATCTGAGTAGTTACATCAGTAAACAGGGCAAAAAAATATATTAGTGGGGTTCGAGTCCCCATTGGGCGGCCCGCCCCCGTAATCCCCACGCGGTGTACTGACATACAAGGTCTTCTTTTGGGTGGTGTAACTTGTTTTGGGGCGGCCCGCTTGGGCCCGGCCACGTGGGCCGCCGGTCCCGTATCAAATGTAACGGCGCGTAATATGACATGGTGCATGACGTTGGGGCCCGCCCAGCCCATTAATACATCGGTTGCCCAGCCCATCAATACATCGGTTCAATATAGTACGGAAAACATGAAAGTCAAGCTTCAACAAATTTTTATAGGACCCTCGGTGGCCACAGTGATAGCAGATTCGTGGATGTTCCAGGTTTTGTAAAAGTCTACCGAAAAAAGAATTTACATGGAAGATTATGGTAAAAGTTCAAAAAAAAAAATTCACATGTAAGATTATAGTAAAAGTCCACAAAAAAAGGAATTCACATGCAAAATAACAAAGATTTCATTTTTTTCTTCCGCCCAAGCAAAATAACTCTGCCCCTTTGCGCGTGAAGAAATCTGAGTAGTTACATCAGTAAACAGGGCAAAAAATTATCTACCGTAATCCCCGCGCCGTGTACAGACATACAAGGTTTTGGGTGGTACCGTTTATTAATGCACTAACTTGTTTTGGGGCCGCCTGCCTGGGGGCCGCCCACGTGGGCCTCGCCGGTCCCCATATGCGCGCAGACAGAACTGAAAATGACATGCCGCTCTCGTCAAATATTTTCCCTGGAGTTGTGGAAAAACTAATTGCCCTAATTATGAATGTCGTCAAATATTTTCCTTGGAGTTGTGGAAAAACTAATTGCCCTAATTATAGTACCCTCGGTGGCCACAGTGATAGCAGATTCGTGGATGTTCCAGGTTTTGTAAAAGTCTACCGAAAAAAGAATTTACATGGAAGATTGTGGGAAAAGTTCAAAAAAAAATTCACATGGAAGATTATAGTAAAAGTCCACAAAAAAGGAATTCACATGCAAAATAACAAAGATTTCAATTTTTTCTTCCGCCCTAGCAAAATAACTCTGCCCCTTTGCGCGTGAAGAAATCTGAGTAGTTACATCAGTAAACAGGGAAAAAATTATCCCCCGCAATTCCCGCGCCGTGTACAGACATACAAGGTTTTGGGTGGTACCGTTTATTAATGCACTAACTTGTTTAGGGGCCGCCTGCTTGGGGGCCGCTCACGTGGGCCTCGCCGGTCCCCATATGCGCGCAGGCAGAACTGAAAATGACATGCCGCCTCTCGTCAAATATTTTCCCTGGAGTTGTGGAAAAACTAATTGCCCTAATTGTTCGACCACATGGTGGAGGGCTCGGTGGACGGATGGCGGGAAGATGAAAACATGAAAGTTAAGCTTCAACAAATTTTTATATAGTACGTGACCTTAAAATGTTATTTTATTAAATTTTATTTATTTATTTATTTCTCATATACATTCATCACTATTTATCTAAAATTCACATTAAATGGATAAAACTATATACATTTTTAATAATATTAATCACAAAAATACTTTATAAAATTGAGAGTTCTGTAATCCATATCACGTTTGTGAGAGATTTTTCTGAGAAAATCGCATAAAATACCATTTGTTGACGCGTTTTGAACCAACCAGTGTGATTCATCGTATTTCATGTTATTTTTGCCCAAAAATCTCTCACAAAAATACATTTCTAGGAAAATAATGAATAGAGTGATTCTATTAAAATAAATTCTCAAAAAAAAAAAACATTTATTAACAAGACTACCCAAACCTATCTTACATAAACAAATTTATTATTATCTTACATAAAAAAACCTCATTATTAATAATAATCAAAAAATATATCACACATATTTCCTTCTAATATAGAGGTACATGGGATACCTAAATTCAATACAAGATTACCTTATTAATAATAATTAAAAAATATACCACAAACAAAATTGTCATATAACCACACTAAATTTTCCTCCCTAAATATAAAGCTACATATAATACCCAAATTCACATGGTAAAAATCCCAAAAAAAAGTTTGGTTGCAAGATTATGCTAAAAGGTCAGTGCGTCTCCTCATAAAAGTAAAAGTTGTTTAACTTTTACTAAAGAAGTCCACAATATGTCATCATCGTGACGCTAGTCTTTGCATGATTGATGATGTCATTCATGTAAATTTAATACATGAAAACTTCAAAACTTGAGTGTAGATGGTTTTCAAATCCGAGTTTGGAGTTCGCCTACTTCTATATAAGGCAGGCTATGCAATTGTATTTCTCACCTCTTCTTGATTACGGAATTTGCCCTACTCCAGTTCTAGGTATGGTTGTATATTTCTAATCTCTGAGATATCATTGATTTGTTCATATTCTATGTCCACGTTAAGCATTGATTCACAGTAACTGAAGCCGTTTTTTTTTGGCAGAAGTGGGAATCTTGTTGCCTTCGAAGGCGTTCCAGTTTCAATATCCGTAAATCACACGGGTGTTAGCTGTCGGAATCTTGTTGGCCGCAATGGAAATGGAGATCGATGACCCTCCCATGGTCTATGACATTCCCGTCGTCGACAACAATCCTCGGCAACAGCAGCAAGATGGGAGCGGCAAGAACACCAGGAATCCCATCGGCGTCGGCAAGAATTCCGTCGGCCACAATTCCGTGGGCAACAATTCCGTCGGCTCCGTCGGCAACAATTCCATTGGCTCCGTCGGTCACAATTCCGTTGGCTCCGTCGGCCACAATTCCGTCGGCGGCGAAAATAACCAGAATAACAACAACATGAACTTCAGAGGCTATAACAACAAGATCGACTGCAGGTCCAACAGCGGCGACAAGAACGTCATTGGCAAAAACGCCCAGATTCATGGGAATTCCATCGTCGGCGACAACAGCGGCAACACCAAGAGCAACGACACCATGAACAATCCCGTCGTCAACAATAACAACATCAAGAGCAACAACACCATGAACAGCAACAACAAAGGCGGCGGCAACAACAGCCCGATAAATATGTAGAGCAACTTATGACACCAGGTAATGGCAACTTAACTAGACCAACTTATACTAAGTGGCTTTTGTTTTCCTCTCTGAAATTTATTCCTCGCTTTTGCTTCACTACTGCACTATATGCACAAATATGTCATCGTTGTCATGAATTTATTTTCCTTAGGGTTAATTACATCGTCATTGCAGGGCAGGTATGGGAACCAATAAATGCAGTCGAAGATTACCTGTTCATCTAAGACTGACTATGTGTTGTACTTACAAGCTTTGCAAGTTATGTTCCAGGACCGATGACATGTTAGTCCTCGACATAGCTTATTCAATATATACAAAATTTGCAGAATACACAAACGCACTTAGAGTGGCCTTATGTATGCACAACATGCTATCTAAAATTGACTTATTTGTTGATATATAGTTAGTTTAGAGCCAAATACTCTATTTACTCAAGAAGATGAACACAGGTATATTGTAATTCTGATGATGGTATGAGCAAAACCTAGCTGCGTGGTTTTACTTTGTTTTAAAGATTTTATAGTCTGATCTTGATATCTCCTAATAAATAGTTAATTAAATAATTAATCAAATAAACAAATTAAATAAAAAATTATTAATTAAAATTAAATTTATATTCATTTAAATGCTAATTAAATTTAAGTGTACCTCTTATTACATATTTATAGATATTTATGTGATGTCTTACTTCATATTTGTTTAGTGCAGTACATGCAGTTAAATATTTGCCCGCTTCAACAAATTTTTGGTTGGTGCCGTAATCCCCGTGCGGTGTCAAGGGTTTGGGTGGTACCGTTTATTAATGTACTAACTTGTTTTGGGGCCGGCCACGTGGGCCGGGCGGGTTCGACCCCCGCCGGTCTCGTATCAAATGTAACGGCGCGTAATATGACATGGTGTATATAAACTGATGACAGACGCTGAAATCGCACCAGACACACGACGAGAACTCTGTTGGGGTTGATGTTGGTTTTAGCTCTGTTGGGGTTGATGTTGGTTTTAACTGTGTGTAGCCTCTTTGTCACAAAAGTATAGTTGACGGTAAAGCGATGGATTATTTTCCCGCGACAAGACTCATTAATGGAATCTTGTACACATTAAAGTTTAGGAGTGGTAACCATGATATGATATGATCTGATTGGATTAGTTTAGGAGTGGTAACCATGATATGATATGATCTGATCTGATTGGTAAAGTCATTCCATATTTTTAGTGGATAATTTTGTAACTACTTTTACTTTCTTCACTATGAAGCAGATGTTGATACTGGTCAAGTCATTCCATATTTTAGCGGATAATTTGATAACCACTTTTACTTTCTTCCCTATGAAGTTTTCAACGAAACCAATGGGAAATGATAATTCCTCGAAGTAACTGGCTTTATATAGAATGATAATTATGGGACTTTTATCTTCAACATGATATTAAAAAAATTATTATATATAATTATTAAAAAAATTATTAATATATAACTTTATTTTCTTTTCTTTTTTTTTTAGTTTTAAATATATTTTATTAATATATGAATACTAATTTCGTATAGAAGATAGTTGAGATTTATCTTAAATACTTAATTATCTATTTTGTATTTTTTAAATATTTTTGTTATGGATTTTGAGGGTGGCTGATGGTTTTTTTTTTTTTTTTATAATGAGGGGGTTGTTTTTAAATTTTTAGAAAATAAGGGTCATTGAGAAAATTAACGAGGCCGCAATTTCGACAGATTCCGGGAGCTAGGTTTATGCCTCTGGGACGGTCAAATTGTAAGACACTTAAACTTGGCCCGCACCCCAACTTTGACCAAAACTTTGACTAGCCAGTTCTCCCTCATACGAGCTCGGATTGATGAACCATTCACACCTCTGCAATCAGGACGACGAGATCTATGCTCTGGTCCTGGGTCGAATTCATTCTGAGCACTTTGGTTTTCGAGCATTCATAAGCCCTCTTTGTCCTGTGTGTCTCTTTGGAGCCACCTGGATCACTCCTTGATGTCGTTGAGGTCATTTTTTTATCAACATTTTCCAACATTTTTGGGTTCTTAGGGTGTTGCAAGCCCACATGCAAGTTAGAAAGTTTTTAAAAATTTGGTTAATACTCCAATTCAGAAGATAGTTTTAGTAGCTCAAAATATCCAAGTTACTTATGGCTCCTTTCTTTATCATGGAAATGGACCATGTTGGATTCTTCATTAACATCTTTGTCTTCAAAGCCTTGGTTTTTTGTTTGAGTACTTTATTTGTCTTCTTTAGTCTAGAGTTTTTGTGATACCAATAATACATTCACTTTAGTATCTTATGATTGTTTTCTTTGAGATTCTCATTTTCCCCTTTCACATGTTTCTCCAGGATTTCTAATTGAGTTATTTTTTCTTTTAATTTTATAATATTATCTTTATCCCTAGAAAAATTTAAATCATTATTATGTATAGGATTGTGAACCGTAGGTGTTAGAATATCACTATTGAAAGTACACTCAAGAGTAGTAGAGGGATCCTTCACTTTTTATTTTTGTGCTTCTTGATCCAAACAATAAAAAGAAATAGTTATGTTTCTAAATTCCATTGATCGTTAGACTTTAGGAGAGGGATCCTTTACCTCGTCTTTTTGTGCTTCTTGATCCAGACTATAAAAATAATAATAATAGATATGTTGCTAAGTTTCATAGACCTTTGAACCTTTTCTTTCAAGATTTGTCACTAATCTTTCCGATTCTTTTAGCTCTGCAACTTTCAAATTCTCAAATGAAACAACACTGTCTACTTTTTTCATGCTTCATGTGATGCTTCTACATTTGTTTTGCCTTTTAGTGTCTTCATTCCTTATAGAATCTTCCTTTTAATGCTCTTTTACTTCAGTTCAGATATCACAGTGGGTTTTTTTGTAGTTTCCCATGGATTCTTCGTAATTGCTTTTGTCACCTTTCTTTTTGGTTCTGGCATGATCCTGTTTATTCTTCTTCCTTTCATATCTTATTTTCAACAATTATCCTTTCTGAAGTAGCATTAATTTTATGGTATCTTCTATTTCAGTAGCATCTTCGTCTTCCAATATCATCATAGACTCTAGCCTTAAAATTTCTTTTGTCTCTATGATTTCAGTGTCCTCTCTCTACTAGAGTTTCTTTGACTTCTTTATTTTCTTCTTGAGGGTAAGGGTTTGAAAAAACCCTACCTCTTCTTCCTTTTCTCTTTGGACAATTTTTTTTTTCTTCTAATGCCTCAATAAAATAATTTATTACTAAACAAGGTTCCCAATTGTCACTTCTTAACTTTTTTTTCCTCAACAAGAATTTTGATTAAACCAAACTGATATAAGTCTTTGTCAAGATTCCTAGAATTCTTCTAGATATTAAATGCCATTATTCTAGGTCTACTGATCAACTAGTACGCTAAAATTATCTCCTTCCCCTTTAGAAAATGCATCAAAATCCTAATATGGTAGAAAAAAATAGTTTCATACCTACCTTCATAACTAATAAATTTGTAGAGAATGAACAATCGCTCCTTTGACATTGTTACACTATATAGAAAGTATCCTTTAATTCTATCTTGGAATTTCTGAACACCATTAAATGAATTAGAGCTTACAAAGGAGAAAACTATGCAACACAAAATCAATGAACTTTTTTACATAATGTGATTCATTGGACGATATCATTAGCCTTAAATCTCTCAGTATGGCTCCCATTGCTTACGGATTAATCCTCTAGCTAATCATAAATTGGAATAAGCCTATATGAACTATTTGGAATATTTGATTTATTTAATTCTCTATGTAAATGGATTTACTTCGAGTTTGTGCACATTAAATAGGACTTATATCCATTATCAATTTTATAGGCATATCAAGAAGCCCATTAGAGGAGTAATGTAGTCTACCTACTCCATTAATGATGATATATGTATTAATAAAACATTGAGCCATCATCCTTAATCCCATTGCATGAGAGATATAATATTGTGACCTTGTTATCGCTCTGAAATCATTTCCTGATGTAAATATGGCATTCATAGGTTTTAGTTGAGGTTCAAGTTTTAGTTGGGAGACCGATTTGGTCAAATTCACTTATTATGGGTTCAATGCTAGAAACGATTACTAAGACATTCAAGCACCATTTTTAATAGTTCTGATAGTTCTTTTGTTAATTCCCAAAGGCTTGAGGACAAGGCATAAGGCCTAAATCACGAACTCAATGTTAAGCACCTATAATACTTTATTAGGCCCAAAGGCCCTAATAATGTTAACCTTAGAAGCCTTCACAAAACCAGGCCCTTGGTGCACTTGTTGTAAATTGACAAAAGGAGTTAATCCACAGGAATGTTTGTTTCGCATGGTCCATTTATTACCCATACCTATCATAGAACATTGCATACTTATTTATAGTTTTACATTAGGCTCAACTCAAACAAACAACCTACTTTTACCATGGGCAATTCCTAGTGTTATGGGTAAAAATCCCAAAAAAACTATCCTAAAGTATTTCATGTTTAGGGGTTGCTCTTTAGTCGACATTAATGTGCCCGATATCCATTTATGCCTGATCCTCAAGATAGAAATTGTGAAAATCGTGGGTTCATGGCATTTCTCCAACAAAGATTGCTAGAAATATTATTTTAATTATTGTGAAAGATATGGGAAGACTATAGATGTTGAAGATAAAGATTGTAAGATGAATATTGTTGGAAATATTGTTGTTGGACTTTTGATGCCTAGATTGGATATCTTATCTTTGAATTCATTTTTACTCTAAATACCTAGTTTAAATGGGAGCATAGGATATATGGTTCAAATGATTATTCTTGGACATTTCCAATGGTATATGTTGATATATGTTTCTTGTGCTAACTCCAACACAATGAGGACATATGAAATAAGATTATGTCAAGTTGACTAAGCCATTTAGTATGATTTAGCTAACCCAATTTTACAAGGAGGGGTGACTTGAGTATAATTGAAAAACATCTAAGCTCAAAGAGATTCAAAGTGTGCAAAAGAACCTAGGGAATACTATTGACATTTTAAAAGTGGAGCAAAAATTTGGTTTAGGAAGTGAATGAGTCATTTTTCCATTTTGTGATGTTTTAGACAGTGAAAATTTGAGGAGATAAAAGTAAGATATTCATGTTACATGAGGTAAAACTTTTATCCATTGATTTTCTATACTTTCCAAGATATGTCCTATGGAAGCTTTCCTAACTCATTGGTCCATTATATCTTTTGATATATGCCCTATTTATGCACATGACAAGCTTTATAATATTATTAGAAAAAATTGGTACATGGTGCAAGGTAAAAAAAGGGACATTATGTATGGAAAAGTGAGTGTTTACTTTGAGAATGGTCAATCTCTCTTTTATCTCTCTCATCCCAAGCCCAAAATCAATAAGTAATATCTTGTACAACATTAATGCTCGAAGATACATTTTTAAGGCATAGTTAAGATTCTTTAGAAATTTATGGAGAAGGTGTCACAATTCTAGTTATAATTAGATCTATGAATTAGGGATTGTCTCTAGCAACCAGATTAACATACATATTTGCATTTGCTAAGAGATAAAGTGAACAATATATATTCTCAATTAGGGTAGCATACTTTGTGATCTTAATGAGTAATTTATTTTAACTTTGTGGTTTTATAGATCTTGGAAAGCTCTTAATCATAAACGTCTTAGACTAAATAGAAAGCAATGATCCAATCATAAAATATTTGCATGTTAGTAGAGCCCTATAAGCCAAGTAGGATTTCTTAAGATACTCTATAATGTTTGGATAGAATTATCACCATTAGTGTCCATTGCAATTTCATTTTTTAAGTAAAATATTCAAGAAACATTACTTCCACTATTAAGGATAATATGATATGCTCAAGATATAAATCCAAGAGGTAGTTTTTATGCACTATATTTAACTACTAAATAAATCCCTAACATGTATATAAGCATGGTATTTATGTTTCTCATAGTGTGTTTTTAATTGGGGAGTTAGCAAAAAATATTTTTCATCATTCCCAAGGTAGCTTCATCTACAATATCATCATCATCATCTTCTAGTATGAGAGAAATCCCCAAAATTGCTTCTCTAGAAGGATTCGGAAAGGAAAAAGCTTGGAAAGGAAAGATAATTTCAAGAAGAGGGACTCCTTTTCGGAGGCAATGAGGCAATAGATGTTTTACTTGATTTTTTTTTTATGATTTTAAATATTGTGATGAAGTATTTTCATTATCCAAGTGTGCAACATTCTTATATAGTATTGACATCTGATAAATAAATGTAGTAGTTATAGGAAAAGTAATTCAAGAATAATCAATGGAAATCATGGCTTGCTGATAAGGATTATAAATTTTGGCACATAGAGAGACACAATCCTAGGTGGGAATTCAATCACAAGCATCCTAGAATTTTCCAAACGTTGCATGGAAAATATTATATGGTGTTTCCCTAGTAACGTAGGTTGTGAAAATATATAGTTGATGGTGAATTAGGCTCTCATCTTTAGGGTTGTGAGAAATGGTTTTTAGAAGGAACAACATATTTCTTTGGAAGCCATAGGGAGTGTTATTAATCCTACAAATAATTCAAAATGTAGAATGAAAGTAGAAAAACAAGCATATGTGAATATTTTACAACTTTGGGGTAGTGGATAATGATTGATATTTGAAATGGGGCTCCAAATTTTGGCAGGTTCTATGCTTGTAAATTTTAATGGAATTCCATGAATAATAACTTTCTAGATGATATTTTCAAACCATGAACTTGAACTTCCATTGGACATAATTAGTTGGGATTAATACTCCCTTGTCATTTAGATAAATTCACCTTTTTTATTTAGTTTTGTTGAAAATCAAGTCATCACTAATTACTTTTCCAACCATTGTATAAGGATTGTAAGAAACCTCATTGGGATTTATGTTAGGGTCCAACCCTAACTCCTTTATTTATGTACGGTCAAGTCATAGTTAGAGTTAGTCAAAGAGTCAATAAAGCTCGTATTAATAATTGTAAGTGGTTGACCTGCATTTAAGAAAGGGACCACAGTTAGTTGCAAACAGGCCATG
>APFE031318232.1:0-30642 GCA_000404065.3 Pinus taeda
ACACTTGTCAACACAATTATAAAATAAATCTATATTAAATTTAAACAACTTTACATATTAATAAAAATATTTCCTCAACCCAAAATTATATATTCATCCTCCCAAATTTTCTCTCATGTGAACATGCTCTACTTCACATGCCCCTCAAACATTACTAATTGCAAAAGGATCAACAACTCCTCCAACCATCGGTATTTCACCAAACTTGCACATACACTTGTCAACACAATTATAAAATAAATCTATATTAAATTTAAACAACTTTACATATTAATAAAAATATTTCCTCAACCCAAAATTATATATTCATCCTCCCAAATTTTCTCTCATGTGAACATGCTCTACTTCACATGCCCCTCAAACATTACTAATTGCAAAAGGATCAACAACTCCTCCAACCATCGGTATTTCACCAAACAAATAAATCGATTAATCATTTTTTTCATCATGAAAATATATGCAATCATTGCAATCCATGGCTCCATAACACTTTGCATACACATTCCAAATAATGGCATTTTACATGTATTTTATTTCACACGAAACTATTTATTGCAAACCCACTTTTATTACACCAGAACGGACTTATATCTGGACTTCGACTAAATACATCATATATTAAAAGATATAAATTAATCTAAATTGTCCAATATGTACCACTTTCTCTTAGCTTCACTCGCGGCTCCCCTTCTTGAAGAATAACTCCATGTAGAATTCGAGTGAGTTTAACTTCGTTTGGGCGTGAATGGAATGCTCGTGAAGTTATAGCAGTTTCTAACATACAAATGCTGCTTATTATATGGTCTTAAATATTCGAAGATATTGGTATTATGTAGATATATGAAATGATAAAGTTGGTTGATTTATAAAAATAATATATGTTACTTGATAATGTATTTATAATTTTGATCCAAAGAATATGACGAATGACTTAGGAAAAAAAAAAGTTTTATATACATAATTATTTTATTTATCTTTTTTTGTGTAATTTTAAAATATTACAATTTATTCATTGCTATAATATATATATATATTTTTCAGCCATGAAATTTATATGAAATGACTGATGTAACTAAGCCATTAAAGAATACTAACGAAAAAACTTTGCATTCACATATACAACATAGAGTGTCCATAAATGCAAATGGTTTCCATTAATTGCAAAAGAAACAACAAAATTTAGTAATCATAATTTTCAACGTAAATTTGCGTACTCATGATAAGTTTAGTTAATATTCTCTAAATCAATATAATACTGAGTAAATTTTCAACGTAAATTTGCGTACTCTTGATAAGTATAGTTTTTATTTTCTAAATCAATACAATACTGAGTAAACAATATTCATGACACTTTAATTCGTCTTTCAGTCGACTTTAAAACTAAAACCCCATAGACATATAGATTTTAATGGCATCTCTATCCATTTTGACTCTAAAACCATAAACCTTTAGTTGTAATATGCTATTATTATTAATTTGTTCGAATCAATTGCTATATATACATATATATTTCGATATTTGTTGTATCTATATTAATATGTTAAGTTTAAATTTTGTAATATTAGATTGATATATTTATTTGACATGATGTTATCCGAAAGCTTTTTTACGACAAAATTATCATAGATATACTATAAGGAGTAAGCCTATGATAAGTTACCTATTATACAATTAGAAAATCGTTAACTTGAAGAAATTGTGGTTTCGTGGATTCAATGTGGAAACATTAGTGAAAAATATTCAATATTTATGAGAGGATTATGGTTCTATCTTAAGGAAAGAAAGAGTATGAGATGATGTTACTAAAAATATTAAAAGTATTATAATATTGATATTTAAAATATTTTGGGAAGAAATCACATTGAAGATTTTGGTTAATGTCTTTAGAATTAATAAATATGCTTCATCTTCAGGACAAGATGAAGAAAAACATTTAGGAAGATGGTTAAATAGGAAGACATGTCATCCTAACCGCTAGAAGAAAACGGCCATATTTGACTAGGGGAGGAAAAGGGAAATATTTGATATTGTATAAACAATTTTTATTTATTTATTTATTGTTTTTATTTCCTTATTTTTTCAATATTTACTTACCTTATTAATTTATTTAAATGACTATATTTGACTAAAGTTTTACTCAGTAATATTTATTTATTTATTTAATAATTTATCTAAACGGCTATATTTGACTAGGGGAAATATTTTATATCGTCTAAATAATTTTATTTATTTATTTATTTTCATTTTTATTATTATTTTATCTATTTTTTTATTCATTTTTCTTTTAACTAAGGATCCTAAAAGATATAAATAACAAGGATGATAACAAATTTTTAATTTGGCGATAAGTTAGGAATAAAATTATTATAATTAAAATTGAAGAAAAATTATTATGTTTCATTATGATTGAGTAATGTAAACATAAAAAAATTAATTGAGTCAAATTACCAACGGTTTCAAACTTTGAGTTTTGATAGCCCATGGTATTCATGTGCCATATAGTCTATTTAGAGAGGAAGGCTCCAAGTAAATTTGTCCTTCAACATCAATACAATCCTCACGATTTTAATCCTTTTGTATATTTGATTATGCTTTAAACTCTATATATCCACTTTCATCCATTCTCATGTTCTAAATAGTTTCATCGGAAAGGACACGAATTAGAGGTAATCTCACTGGCTCAGAACCCCTTCTTAGTTTCACCATTGAAGGTGCTTCAAATTTATATTAGAGCTTTTGGGAAGGACGTTTATGTGGCTACAGAAAAAGTGTAGCAAATATTTAGAGCTATAGGAATTTGTAGAGGCACAATAAATTCATTTATGCTTATTAACAGACGTGTAACACTATTTGTTATCAATTATTCCTATGATGAAACATAGTGGTACAAAGTGACAAATATTAGATTTACGAGGACATATTCATTAATTATCCACTGCACATGAATAAAATATTTTAGTCGAAGGAGTATGGAGGTGTTGAGGTGCGTAGACGCGCAAAGGTCTGCGAAGGATTTTATGGAATGCAGAGGTCTTTGCATTCTACACAACTAATCCACCTACCATTGCCTTGTCCACAAATAATTTCAACTTCATCCCATATTTTAATATACAAGATCTCTCATTGCTCTCGATTTAGTGAACTATGAGCCTTTATCTTTACAAATCATTGTCAACACTCTTTTCTGAAATGTTTCTGCCGCTCTTTCTAACTTTTATGATCACCGAGATATTGTACCACATGGATGCCATTTTCTTTACACGCCTCAAGAATAACATTATTATTCTAATCCAAGACAAAGGAGAGAGGAAGTCCCTCTTGAAACAGTTTGTTGAATTAGAGGAGGGATATTAGGGAGATGATATCCTCCTGTTGATGGTGTTGGACCTGCCAAAATTCATGGGATCACCCTGGTTTGAAGTCCCAACTAGACCTCACACTGTTCGGTGTGCAATTCCCATCCGGTATGATGGCTCGGTTTCCATTGTCTCAAGGATTTTCCTCAAGTCTTGGTTGTCATCACAAGAGAGTGGTTCGATTTTCTTTGAGAAGTGGGGTTCAAGTGCCTGGTGAGTGTAAGTGTACTTGTGTCAATGGTTCTTTCACTAGGTGGAAGAGATTGAAAATGAATTCTAGGTTGAAAGGGATCAGTTCCAACTTGGCTAGGAACACACAACACAAAGGGACATATATAGCTTCTAGTGGAGCCGTCCACTCGGATGCGGCAATAACAACATGCAAGGTAAGATAACACGTATAACACTCACGGATTAGTCTGAATGAGTGCATCACTTGTTGAAACAAGGTTCATGTGAAAGTTATGTCCAATGTCTAGCAGAGCAATCGACACAGATGGGACAACATTAACAACATATACAACACATTTCCATTAATAGATTAAGCATTACAACAAATGAATCAATTCAGATGTAGAACACAGGTTAAAGTAACAAGCATTACAAGTGTTAAAGATTAGTCTTAGAACAAGTACAATACATGTGTGAAAATGTGTTGGCGTGTTAACAAGCTTCTGAATTAAGCAAAATTTCCAAGGCACATTTTTACACTATACATCACTAACCCTATCACTGGGGCATTGGAGCCACTACTTACTCCTCAAAGAAAATATTATAGACTCTCTTGGCTATGTGGGAGAAGCTAAGGTGAAAACTCCTTCCATGTACAAATGAGGGGGTTATTTATAGCAAAGGGTGAAACTGACCCTTGTGGCTATTTGACTACCCTCATAACCATTCGAATTCCATGACTTTCCTACTTCCATGACTCTATGTTGAACAAGTGGGTCTCTTGGACTTCCACATTACATCACATTGATTGACAACAAGGTCATAGTAGATATGTGGGAATTATGGCTCATGACTTGACATGGCAATGTTGGTACATTCATGCTACTGCTGGAGTGCATGTCGAGCTACAGTGCTGCTGAGTGATGGATGTCTTCATGGTGTATCATAGCTTCACCTATGAATGAATAAGTGTGTGGAGTCTTCGATAGTCCTTGGTTCACTTGATGTAGCTTTAGGATGTTGTTCCTTTCTTTCATGACAGAAGGCTTGATAGGTGATCCAAAATGGATTTTGGATAGACCCCTACGTCTATGTGCTCCTCACTTAGGAAAATGAAAGTCCAAGGAAGTTCCGGGAAATAGCCCCATTGTATATTTCTTCTCCTCCTAAATCTACTACAACTTGAATGGGAAAAAATGGACTTAGGATGCAGAAGTTATCACTCAAGGAAGATGCCCTTTGTTTCTCAGAAAAAGAGGCAAAATCCTTTAAGAAGGCAAAAAAACCTTCAAAAGGGGAAATCGCATTGGACTAGGGTAAAAGAGCGGAATTAAGTGAAAAAGGGAAGCCACCACCGATCCCCGATCCTCGACATATTGGGTCAGAGGGAGCTATGTAATATGCCATAAGGATTGGGTCGTTCGATACTACGATCGCTGAAATTTGTTGATTGGCAATGGTCGATAGCATAGGACATAAGGAAAGGACTAGGCTGAGTGATGTTGCAATCGCCGATATTAGCGGATCGCAACCAGCGACACCATAAGGCAAAGGCAGGACCCCAGGCCAAGCAATATCGCGATCGTCGATATCGGCATTACAGATCGCGTTAGCATCAGCCACACCATATGGCTTACCCTGGGTCCACACGATATTGTGATGTCACGATTAATACAATGGAATGAGAATATATATATATATATATATATTCAAACCCGACAGGATTTTGCAATGTTTAATGTATTTTTAAAATACAAAGGGAAACCACAGAATAGGGCATTTGCGACATGTAATAGCGATTTAAAAGGCGGACCTGATGGAAAATAAGGTAGAGTTCATAATTTTTTAAGTCCGATAGACACGTTTGGGCGAATTTACAAGCTTTCTGTGTATTTGCCTATTTAAGCCAAGAAAGACCATCTTCGGGATCTCAAGGGCACCGACGGTCCATTCTGTTATGGAACAGGTGGCCACCTCCCCTAAAGACATTATGACGTGATTTCTAATGCTCAGAAGGGGGATTCGAGCGGACAAAGGTCAAGACCCAGAGAGCCCGAGGAGGGGGGAACAAATAGACAAGCGCCGATAGGATCAAAAGCTATTCCATGATAGAGACAAAGTGGTTGCTGAGTCTGAGAGCATCTTTGAGAGGCATAAGTAGGCATTGTAGCGAGCTGAAGGGGCAAGAAAGCCTATGACTGTGATTGACAGGCAGCAAAGTTGCAGAAAGGTCGTTGGAAGGTTGTCAAGGATCGCTTGGAGGTCAAGCAAATCACATAGGCATGCAGAGGCTGAGAGAGAGAGCTCAAGATAGGCGGAGCTAAAGAGCGAGAGCCAGCGTGAGAGCCTAAGAGCCAAAGCCAGAGCAAGAAGGCCAAGAGCTTCAGTGCTGGGGACCAAACAGCATTCTAAACCCATTGTTTATGTGTAAACTGTGGACTTTATTGCTACAACGTTATATTTCATTTCAGCCTTGAAAGTACATTGTGCTTAAGTGAAAGTTGAAGGATAAATTGCATGCATAAGCATGATGTGCATGAACATAGGGATGTTGATATTTTCCTTATATTTGAACATGTATGTGTAATTAACTTGAAGGGATGATTTCTTTAAACATGCATGTAATGTTGGCTTGAGAAAAGTTGACTTGGTCTCCAAGATGGAGATAGTGATGAAATGTTTCATCTTTTGAAAAGAGTCCTAATGGTCTTTTTCTATAGGCTTGACTTGAAGAGTCATTTTTTTTTAAAGTCATGTTTTGTGGGCTTGTTGTGTAGTCCATCATTTGTATGCAGATGTAAGACATGGAGGTGTTCACAAGGTGTGAAAACTATTTCTTTGTTGAAGCAGGAGCTTAGTCCATCCAATTGTTGTCTATAAACTTGTTGTTGTTAATAGTTGTTGTTGACAACTTTTCAAACATGTACAAATCAAAGTTTTGTGGAGTAGATGTACTTCACATTTGTTGAGCCACCTTGGATCAAGAATTAAGGTAGAGAAGTTCAAACTACCTTCTGTGACCATCTAAGTAGGAGTTTTGCAGGATGGCAAAGAAGAAGGTACCTCTTCCCAGGAAGACCAACCCATCCAAGAAGGGATGTCGTCAGAAACTTTGGTTCAGAGGCACCATGCAAGAAAAGTGTAGGGAGGCTGAAAGAAGAGGGTGAGTCACTCTCGTTTATTATCTGGATTAGTATATCTGTCTTTTGGAGACTGAAATTTCTTTTAGTGGGAAGGTGTGATCCAAAATGGATTTTGGATAGATCCCTAAGTCTAAGTGCTCCTCACTGAGGAAAATGAAAGTCCAAGGAAGTTTCGGGAAGCAGCTCCATTGTAGAGATCTTCTCCTTCTTAATCTAATGCAACTTGAATGGACAAAAATGGACTTAGGATGCAAAACTTATCACTCAAAGCGGACAGAGGTCAGGACCCAGAGAGCCCGAGGACGGGGAAACGAACAGAGAAGTGCCGATAGCCTCAAAATCCATTCCATGACAGAGACAGAGGTGTTGTTGAGTCTGAGAGCATGATTGAGTGGCACAAGTAGACAGTGCAGTGAGCTGAAGGGGCGAGAAAGCCTGAGAGTGCGATTGACAGGCAACAAAGTTGTAGAAAGGTCACTGGAAGGTTGTTGAGGATCACTTGGAGGTCAAGCAGCTAACAGAGGCATGCAGAGGCCAAGAGAGAGAGCTCAAGATAACTAGAGCCAAAGAGCTAGAGCTAGCATGAGAGCCTAAGAGCCAAAGCCAGAGCAAGAAGGCCGAGAGCTTTAGAGCTGGGGACCAAATGACATTTTAAACCCATTCTTTCTATGTAAACCATGGAGTTGAGCTAGAGAACTTCTAAAAAGATTACTGCCATAATCCCAGAGAGCCTAGTCGAGTTGACTAGAGCTCAAGGAGTTGTAGCCCAAGAGTTTTGGGTGAAATCCATATTAATTATTGTTTTGTGTGTTTTGTTTTATTGCTGCATTGTTCAATGTTAATATATATATGTATATATATATATATATTATAGATTGTATCAGCATAAACAATAGAATATTAAAAGCACATAAACAGTTCTAAAATAGGCATAAGCATACACCTTATTTTGAAGCAGATATTTAATTCCACATTGGTTAATCATAAAGACTTGGGAATATTTAAGCTTTGGAAGTGGGAGAGGTTCTTGTAATTTAGACAGGAAGTCTACGTGCCCCATTTTCATATCAATAGGCTTACTTGTCTGCGAAGGTGAATGTTTGTCATCTTCGTCTACTTTACATGCTTTGTTCATTCATCCATTGGTGAACCTGCCCATCTCCATGTGCTCCCTTCGTTCATCCCCTTCCTCGTCTTGACATGCTTGTTGGTGTACCTATACCTGCAATCACTCATGACGAAACGACATCAAATCCAAAACCTCGTAATCTGTCATGACATATGATCATTCAGATGCAGATGACTGGGAGAGGTAACAAAGTTATGATGCGGGATAATGGCTCCTGGTAACTGTTGAAGAAAATTGCGCAAGACTCATTGAGAGATGGAGACATATGATTTAAGTCAAAAGTGATTGTCTGTAAGGTCTAGCTCGACTGGGAGGAAAAATGGTGCAAATTTTGGGAGGAACAATCTGGGTTACAGGAGGGAAAGGTCAACATGCTCTGTGCCAAGAGACTTGTAGCCAAAACTGAACAAATCCCAGATGGAACTGCCAGTGGGCTGCCAGGGTCACTGGTAGTGAAAAATGCACAATTCCCAAAGGGAAATTCCAGTTGGCTACTAGGGTCACTGGAAACCAAAATTGTGCAATTCCTAGAGGGAACTGCTAGTTGGCTACTGGGTCACTAGGATCCAAAATTGTGCAATTCCCAAAGGGAAATACTAGTTGGCTGCTCAGTTACTGGCAACAGAAACTGCGCAATTCCTGGAGGGAATAGGTTGTCTACTACTAGGAGCTGCTGGCTGGGAAAACTATACTGAGGCCGAGAGGTCGACCTGTTGATCATCTCTACACAATTTATAAGTTGAGATCACTGATGGGTAGTGGAAAGCCTACTCATGAGCACTACACAATTTCTGAGATGAATAGTCGGTTAACTGTCCAAATGACTGACTGGGAAAAACTTCGTAATTTTCTGAAGGAGATAGGGATGGGAACTTGGTATCTGTCCGACCTATCTATGCAATTTCCTCAGTCATCTGAGCGAGTAAGGTCAATGGTCTCTGCAAAATTTTTGAGGGGAATCAGTCCCGGGGTGACTGTGGGGTCTAACTGTTTGGGTGGCCAACATGGTGTTGATTGAGTTGCTTGTGGGTAATGCAACTTGAAAGAACTATATTTGTGCTTCTACGTTGTTCTGGTTGACAATCAACCAAGTCAAAAGTAGGGTGATGGTCTAACTGTCAGTGAGGAGTCTAGTCGTCAGAACTTCACCAAAAATGACTAAGTGTGTGAAAAATCAAAAGATGCATAGGTGATCCTATGAACACACACTCACATGACTTGACAAAGAAATGACCAAACCATCCAGACACACATGTTCAACATGACTGACCAACAGTGCAAGTGACAAGTGCTAAACTCATGATTGATCATTCATTAACCTAGACGACACTTGTGCGAAAATGAATGTGACTGCATGTGTGAGTGCGAGAGATGCTTTCATGGAGAATATAACAAACACATATGAAGTGAAGACTCTGATCATAACCAGAACATGATCACAGGAATGACTTAGACATCAGCATGCAGAGACTTGAATTCAATGAGCAAGCAAGGCAGATGTAAAGACTCACGTGAGCTCACAAAGTGAACTCGAGTGTGTGCATTCATCAAGAAAACTCTTCAAGTGAGGCTCTAAAATTAGTGCAGGCCAAAATTTTGGAGGGTGGTTGTAGCCGCTACAACACTTGGCAACATGTTGGTATAACTCTAGCTTCTCTATTCTAGTTCACTGCTAGCACAGGGACTTGGACTTTCGAGGAGTACTGAATCATTGTGTGGGTTACTTTAGTTTCCCCACATACCCCAAGGACATATGTGGTTTACCCATTGCCATCTCAGTTAAACACAATCAAAATTTTAGCTTAGATCCCATTGTTGCAAATCTAGGAAGGGTAGTTTAGCTCGCCAGTTGAATATTTTCAGAGTATAAGTTTTCATCTTTGGTGTTGCTCCGCTACTAGCAAGCCTAGATAGTACCCTGGCAGAGTCACGCAGGAACACATACATTGCTCCAATGCAAGTGAGCCTGGTCAGTACCCCGGTGGAGTTGCATGCTTCACCTCTTTGCACAGGAAGCCTTTCTCTTTTGTTGCCTTTGTATTTTTCAAGAGGACTGTGCGTAGGAACTTAGTTTTGTTTGGGGCAAAAGACGGATCTTGACTTGTTGAGAGTAGAATATGTTGTTCCTTTAGAGAAGCATGTAGGACCTGTGACATAGGTTTGTTTGTTTAGATTTTCCCTTTCTTCGTTTCTACTAGTTGGATGAGGTTAAACACACAGAGAAGAAGGTTGAGTACAGGCATGCGGCTTCTCAGTGTGGACACAGGTTCATGGTTGGACCAAAGATTCCCTTACAGATGGGTGATATTTTCTGTGAAGACTTTATCGGCCGAAGGTTGTAACCAAGCACAAAGAAGACGGACACAAAAATGGGCAAGTGTTGCAGTGTCACAAGTCTCTTCAAATTTCAGCCACATACTCTATTCAAAAGCCATAATGTAGTAGTTGGTAGCACTTATTTCTGGAAACAAAAATAGTAATATATCAAACAAAAAAAATGAACATAAAAAAAAAAATAGTAAGCAAAATCAAATAAGGCAAAAGCAAAGATAATAAGCAAAATAAATCAAATGAAAGCAACAGGTAGCAAGAAGACTATGTACATGGCACGGGTGCAGCCTGACCTATTGAAAATAATGATTGATACCTTGGCCATTGGCAGGAAGGTAATCATTCCTCATACCTAGTGATTTCAAATGATACGTGTAGGGGACAAGATTCTCGTAGACCAGTGCAAGTCCATCGGGCTCCACTATCGAAACATTGTGGCATTCGAGAATACCTTCAAATAAAGACAACACCATTGTTTCAAGTACTCTGTGCAACATGGGCTTAGAATATGGCACGGGGTAGTTATTTTTATTCCAGGAGGGGTTCAAGTTTTTGAAGTCAATACGTAACCGGATTTTCCTAGATTTCTTGTGTGAAGGATTTATATTATAAAACCAAGTATGATGATGAAATTTGCAAGTAATCCAAACACTTAAAATGTTATTCAATCTTTTTGGTGAAAGAAGTACAAACAACATGTATGTGTTACCTATTCTTTGCTCCAATGGCTTGTCACCTCCTTTACCTAGAACCTCATGTTGGATTTATCGCATGCAATGGGTACTCAGATCATCATCTACTCATGCAGACCCATCCTTCTACTATTCGATCAAGTGGTCAATGATTGGTCATTGTTGTACAGCTTGTACCGAGATTAGTAATCTTTCGATCATGGTAGATTCCTAGGTTGCTTTTTTCATTCATAGTCTTGGCCCATTGTGTGTTCAGCATGAGTGCTTCATACTCAACATCATTGTTTGTGGCTTTGAACTTCAAAAAGCTCGAAATCATTCATTGTTCATTATTTTGGATGACTGAGATACACTCGGTCCTTGAGCCATCATATGTTCCCAATTTGTCAAGACTCATGAGTAACAACTCGTTTGTCCACGGATTGTTTGGCATGTTAGTACTCCTACTGCTACTGTTGCTACTATTAGAGAAATAAATTGTACAGGTTTCATTACCATCAGTTGGGCAAGGAAGGAGTCCCAACTGCGTTTCTGATGAGGTTGGAGCTAGTCGTGCAAGATAACACTCCAATGCCTTTTCCAGGAGGCAATTGCCAAACATGATTTCTGCAAAGGATAACGACTCATTCTCGTTGTTAAGGGGAGTGAAATTATGCTTCATGCACCTCTCGAACTCTACCCAAATTTGGTTGCATTTTCCCTTGTATAGAAGCCACATGTGAGACCAGTCTATAGCAAAATATATGTCTAGCTTACTGGACCAATCTCTACTGAGTAGTAGACCGTATCCTTATGGGATGTCTACAACCACTATGTTGATGCATTGGTGAACTCGACCATCATGAGATAGCCGGATGATTATGTCTTGTAGTTCACCAATTGTTGGTACCAATGTTCAATCAAGTTTGATGATTCACGTGGATGTTTTTCTCTATCATGCATTGATATTTTTCGCAATGGAGAGTGGCATGAAACTGGTTGCCATGCCGGAATCAACTAGACAATTGTGAACATTGCATTTGAAAATTTGAAAAGATAGTAGGAATGGGCGGAACCCTGAGTGTGCTTCTTCCATCCGGAGTGTATTGAGCACATCAGAAAGTGATCTGGGAGGTGTTCTTGCTCCCTTGCTGGTAGAGGTTGCGATGTCTATTGTTGTCTATCCCAGTGTGAGCAATAGGATATCTCGTCGACTCTGGATCTTAGCCAACTGGAACAAATTGATGTTTGCTCGATTTTTCTTCATGTCATCAACAATGTTGTAGTATAGAGGTGATAGACTAACCGAGGTTTCCAGGATAGAATAAATGTTCGTTTTGTCTGACAGAGTTTTTTGCAGTTTGCTTCTCATGGAAGTACTCTTGCCCGCTGATGTCTTCCCAGACATGTCTTGTGTTTTCTACTTTGGGGCGGCTGGTGGATCAACTTTCCTTATCAGTAGTCTAATCTTACCTTGCATTTCCCCATGTGTAGGGGGGAGCCCCTTTATTCCTAAAATTATAGCGGTCATTTTGTCATAGGGAATGCTTCTCAGTGTTTGTCTTTGGCACTGCTTGCAAGAACTGATATGCGTTCACCACATGCCCAAAACTTGATGCTTCAATAGGTGCAATACCTTCATCATAATCTCTGTCATCCAACTACTTTTGCATACCACTCTCTGCATCGAGTGTATGACTGTATACCGAGTTTGCAACTTGCTTCCAGTCTGAACAAAAGTTTGCGAGGTGATGTTCTTCATGGAATGAAAATATCTCAGGATTTGTGTACTGATTGACATTCAACATAGAGCTCTGCGCATTTTCTTAGGTGGACTAGTTGTTACTTGATGAGTTCCTTCCATGTCTCTGTCTAAGCGGATAACTCCTTGCAAATGTGTATATTTTCTATTGTTTAAGCTCAGACACTTTAGTTGTTAAGTTCTTGACGAGGTGAGTGAGGGTTTCAATATCATTTGCTTCCTTGTCTCTACCCTTGCTTGCCATCACTTAGGACTTCCTACTCACATATTTGGAGTCCTTTGCTACTTCATCATCGTTGATGAGTCCAATTGCACACAGGGATTTTTCGACAACAATAGCCTCTTCGCAGTTCTCCAAGAGTGTTGGTTTTAGAGCTCGTTTGATGAACTATGCAATGTTGGTTGGCAGTGCAAACATGTAGTGATCAACAATGATGGAGTCATGAAGTTTGGTGTTTGCTGCAAATTTTTTCAATATGCGTGTAAATCTTTAGTTGAAATATTTTTCCTTTTCTTCCCCCTCCATCTTCAGTCTACCCAATTCTTTCAATAACATAGCTTCGGTCTTGTCATCAACAAAATTTTCAAGGAACATGTGTTTAAATGTGTTAACGCCCAGGTTGTTCCCTATGACTCCCAAGGGAATACAGCCGGGGTAACCACTAACCAATCTTTGCACTACAGCTTCTAGCCCAGCTGTAATGAGAGAGGGCTCTCTCTGTAAGGTTTGTCTCTGTTCTATGGAGATTTTAGGCTAGTTATGAGGTAAAGGTTTGTTTGTTTTGTGTTTGGTTGGGAGGATGATTTCTGATAGTTTTGAAATGTTCTCTGCAGGTAAACTAATCCATTGGGCAATGGAGTTTGTGGCTGTTGGTCTCTTGAGATCCTGACTTGGTGCAGCTGGAATTACAGGGCCTTTATATATTTCGTGAAACAAACTGTAGATTGTGATAATGAAGTGTGAACAACCAGTGAAAAGCAGTTAAGAATTCTTCACTAAGCTGGGATGTGAGAAAGGGATGTATTCCTTAGGAGAAAAACTTGAATTCCTGAAACAATAGATCACTGTGATGATATAGTGTGAAAGGTAGCAATTAAGAATTACACTTTCATTACCATAATTGAAGAAAACATTTATAATAGCTTAGAATGAGTTCAGGGTAATCTGTGATTAAATCCTGAGACTATTCTTTTTCCTTGCTATTAGATATCTAAAACATGGGAAACATGAATGATATATGAAAGATAACAAACATATAACAAAGAGTAACAAGAAAAACTTATTGAGTCATGAGATACGCAGGAATCCTGCAACATTCAGCTATACACCAGCAAGACATCAAGAGACACAGAGCTTTGGAAATTCCATCATCCTTTGTATTAATTCTCTGAAGATTTATGGTAGAAGAGGAGAAGAATAGATATCAAAAGATTTCTTACATCTAATGTCCAACCCCTGCTAACAAATGCGAGGGGGAATATATATAAGTCTATTACAAAATATCTCAGGCATTGAGTCATCTGAGAGGGAAAATATCTTCACTAACTCGTACAGAGATTGCAGATGAAAAGTTATTGCAATATTTAATGAACTTTAAAGGCTCTTAACTCCTGTCAGAACAATTTTGACCTTTGGAGCACGCAGAGTCGGTTGAGCGCTTTGATATAACTGCTAAATGACGTGTCTGTGCAGCTGTATCTTGCTGTAGCTTCTCGGCCCTGTCACCTGTGACTGTTGATCCTGCTGTGGTGGCCGGATACTTGTGCTGAGTTGGCTCAACCTTTTTCTGCATACCTGCTGATGTGTCTTTATCTTCCTATGTATGAAAATTAAAATATTTTCAAAAAAGAAAAATTACAATCACTGACTTTGATTTAACAGTAATCGTATCAACTCTTCCCACACATCTGGTGCAGGAAACTGATGCTTCAAAATTGACCCCATGGTCTCATCGGCCTCTGTATATTTGTAAAAATGGGGAGGCTCATCAAACAAATGTGTAATCTCATTCATAATAAAAAATAGATTTTCTACCCTATTGAAGAGGGTCTGACCTGTTATTGGTCCTGTTTCCGTTGATGAACTGGCTGCCTCTGAGATCTGACATCTTGCAAAAGTGTTTACTCTCTTAGCATATTTCTCATGTGAGAGAAACTTTCCTGATGGCTCCAACAGACTAGGCAGACCCCTGTTTTGCAGTGACAAAATCCTGTTCTGAAACTTGTTGATGTTTGCTTGCATGTCTTGGACTCTTCGTTCTAGGGTTTGGATCAGGTTTCTCAATGTCAGGACCCTTTTGATTAGTGAGATAGTCTCTGTCCTGCTTCCAATTCCCATTTTAATGAGCTGGGAGCTTGTTCTGTAGTTTAGCACATTAATCATTCTAGTGGCAAACTCAGGCATACTTCCTAGAGATGCCCTTGCTCGTTGTATTTCTCTATGTGCTTTCCCAATGAGCATTATTTGCTCATGGATGGCCTCAATATACTCCCACTGATCTGTAATAGATTGGCCAATATGGCCCCATATGACCCTCTTGAGCTCAGATGTGACTTTGTCTAATGTGAGCTCTTTCTCTAAATCATCTATCCTTTTCTTGAGGGCCTTTACCTCCCTCTCTCTTTCTGCCACATTTTGCTTGGACTTGTCGTATTTTTCATTGATTTTTGCAAGACTGTCCTTGGCTGGATTAAGCTCAGACATCTGGGACTCCAAGACCTGAATTTCATTCCTCAGCTTCTGCATGTCTAGGCTTTCAACCTGCTCCGTTGTTGGTGCTGAGGTGGATGGTTCTGCCTGCTGTACCTGTTGGCTGGGAGGGGCAGTGGCTTGAGGGATTTCCTCAAGATTTATTGTTTCTGGAGGTGGTTGTGAGGTTTTCCCTGCTTCCTTTTGCTGTAATGCTTCCTGTAATGTGGCTTCTGATTCCTGTAGCTTTTCCTGAGTTTGGATGAGCTCTTTGTATAGTGTCATCAGTAGAGCAGCTGCATCCTTTTCCTGCCTGAGCTGGGCAACCTCTTCTGTTTGAGGGTGAAGAGTTGCTGGGATTTTTAACATCTTTTTTAATGCTGCCATATCAGCATCCCTTAGTTTCAGGATTTCTTGCACAGCCTTCACATCTTTAGGATCATGCCCAAGCTCTATTATAATTTCTTCTAGAGCTTTGATCCTATTGTCCTTGGCTTGAGAGGAAGCCCTTTCCAACTCAAGTTGTGCAGCAATGTTATTCAGGCTATTATGCAGCCTGTAATTTACTAGGGTCTTGTCTACCAATGTGGCATAGACCATCTCACCCGTCTGTTTATGCAGCTCTATTTGATCCATTGGGTGGATGTCTTTTGACAGGACCTCCAGGTTTGTCCTGATGTAATCTGCAGCTGATTGTGGTTGCTGCACTGTTGGTGTAAAATGGCTCATGATCATTTTTCCTTCATGTGCATCAAATGCAGACATGAGCCTTTGTTGGTTGGTAGGAGCCATATTCAGCAGGTGATTGTAAAGTTGCAGCTTCAGTGGTTCATTTCTTCTCTTTATATCCTTAAATGCTGCTTAATGCTTTTTTCTCCTCCCCTCCTCTGTCCTGAGGAGCTCACCTCTCCTAACTGCTGCCCTGTCTTGCTCTTGTTGTAAAGAGTTGGCTGAGGCCTCCATGCTGGGCAGGCCTGTTCCTGAAGTCTGCCCCATTGGCATCTCTTCTTCAGAGAAGGGATTCAGTGTTTGCTTCTTCTCTGGTGATGCAGTAAGGGGCATTTCCCTATCTCTTTTCCTGCTCACGTCCTCCCTTTGAGGGGTTTGGAGGACAGATGAGTCAATTCTTGAGTCTTGCCTTGGGGGTGCCATCTGTGCTGACTGCTGCTGGGTGGCCATTGGGGCCTCTGCTGTTTTTTCCTATTGGGGTGGCTGCACCTGCCCCTGTTGCACCTGTGGCTCCTCCATATCCTTCTCCTTGCCTTTACTCTAAGCTTGGCCTATGGTTTGTATTGCCTCTTGCTGTGCTGCAGATGATGAGGCAGCTGCTCCTGATTGAGGCTTTGGCAGAGCAAATACCTGTGAAGGAGATTCCAAGTCAGCCATTTTCAATAGATGCCTTCTAGCTCTTTCATTCAATTCTTCTTGGGTGACTGGTTCCTCCAGTGTGCCCCTTCTCCATTTGGGTTGGTTGGCATATCTTTCAATGTGGGGCAAGCTGACATGTTCATAGCTAGAGAGCTTGTATTTTAGCCTTCTTAAGGATATGGATTGGTCAGGGTCATAGGGCTTCCAATGGAAACTGGTTTTTAGGCCAAGGCATTCTAGCTTTCTGTCAGCTTCTTTCCAGCCTTCCATTTTATTCAAGACAAGGTGGCCCAATTGATTTTTCACCTTTAGTTGTGCCTTCTTGCCCTTGCCTGCAAAGTGTACCATATTGGCATTGCCAAATTGCCTGAAATATTCTAGGGCAAACAGTCTCATAGGCACATACTTGGGCAATCTGTATGGGCGTAACTCACACCCATATATTCTTGATTACAGTGTAGTGTTGGTAAAAGTACCAATCCCCTATGCTGTACACCTTGGATAGCTGCAGAATCCTCTGCATCTCATCAGTCAGTCTTGGAGGAGGTGATCTTAAGAATAAAGACATGGCTGGATGGATGAAGAGGTCTATGAACTCATAGTAGGTATATGGAGAGTAGGTGCTGTTATGAAACACCGAGGTCCAGTACACCACTGACCTTGGATTGCCTTCTGCATCAGTTCTCTTAATCTCAAAGGAGAACTTCTCATGTTGATAGTAAAGAATGAGGTGGTAGATGTAGGAGGTGTATCTGAACACCTTCTCTCTGGACAGGTTCAAGAACTGCTCATGCATCTTATCTGAAATGTATGTGGCATAGTCATAACAGATTGGACTTTTGCCTGGGGAGAACATAGTCATCATTACTAGAACAGTTTCATCAATAAATTCTAGTGACTTGTACCCCAAAATGGAACTAATCATGTATGCAAGATCAACACCCAGTTGATTGAGGTAGCCATCAAAAATAGGAGGGTGCAGCACAGTGTCAGAGTTTGTAATAAAAAATTGGTTGAGCTTTAGGATCTGTGCATCTGTTAGTATCTTAGCTCCTTGGTTGATCAAGTCCATTAAAGACAAGGGGACAAATTTCTTCTGGGTCTTGAACTGCAGCATCTCTCTGATGGCCTCTGGGGTGATGTGGAATACCACTGCACCTGTAGGGTCAAGCACAACCCTTTGCATGGGGTCATAGCAGACAACACATAGATGAATCAGGTCAGGGAATTGGTTGACCTGAGGGAGCTTGAATATTGGGAGGAAGGAATCCCAAATGCCTAGTATGTCTGTCCCATCCTTGTGTTTGGCCTTAAGCTCATTCAGTAGATGAAGGTGGAACTTGCATTTAGATGAGGAGTCTTCTGAGATTTGGTAGTCTAGGTCTGCCAAATCCTGCCACTCCAGCTCTCTCTGAGGGGCATTTAGGGGAGCAACATTGAGGGCAACTGGTGCAACTGGAGTCTCCATGGTTGTTTGGATTCTGATTGGTAAGTAAACTTCTGTTTCTTGGGCCGGAAGGGCACTGCCTGAGTGAAGAGGCAAATTGAAAATGCAAGGTAACAGGGCAAGTCCACAACAATTGAAATACTGTTTTGGTTCCTTGAGAAGGCAAGTTATAGTGTCTAACAGACCTTCCTCGGTGATTGAGTGCAGGTTATGGGTTCTAGTTCACAACTGCGCGAACGATGAATGCAGGTTTTTATCGAGAATTCAGTCGAAAAACGGCTTGGCTAGTGAAATTCAACCATCAATTTTTCAAGAGGGAGCTGGGTATGAGTAGTTTTCTGGTGAATTTTAAGCGTTTTCTGTGCTTAAGGTGTTTTTAGCATTTACAGAGAAAAAACAGATTTCAGAGAGGTTTTCACAGACAAATACTTGGTAGATGGATGGCCTGGGTCGGAAAAGCTAGTGGGTAGGCGCGCTAACAATCTCCTGGTTGTTTCGAGCAGGTTGGTAGAATTTTCGTCATGAAACGCATGCAGAAAGCGCAGAAATGTTTTTGTAAAAAAGTGCAAAAAACGCGTAATTTTTGACAAAATATGGCTTTTTCGGGTCATTCGCGCCTTTTTTAAATGACATCATCATGACGTCAGCAGGTGGGTCCAGGTTGGATGATGTCAGCATGACGTCATCAAGTGACGTGGCGGCCTATGACCGGTCGACAGGGGTGGTGAGGTGGTGGACAGGTGGACCAGTGGTGGGCGGGGCGCGCGGTCGTGGCGCTGACATAGGCGGTAAGAGGACGCTGACATAGGCGGACAGGTGGCGCGATATCGGGCTACCTCTTATACGGCGGGGAATCTGTCAAAGGGGGCTTCGATGGATTCTGGAGGCGACGCGTGGACCCCGCATGACATCAACGTCTGACAGATATCGGACGATATCTGTCGGACGTCGGGGCCGCTCCGAAATTCACGTTGACCGTCGGATTAAAGGGGCTCGATCGGACGGTTATCGGGTCAGCAATCTGCGCGAAGGATACGGTCATCGGGCGGGGATTTAAATAATAATTTTCTTGTTATTCGTGCCCAGCGGGACCCTCAGGGATTTTTTATGTTTTTTCATCGGTCCGCTATGTATTTTCATAAATGTGAATCAAACCCGAAACTTAGGAAAACTGGGTTTTTATGCATTTTCCTTTGTAATGTCGCATATGCATTAGGATAAATGGTTTTTGATGAAATTTATCATGTAAACAGCGGAACTGGGTCCCGGCCTTAGGATAAGGCGGGGAAAGTGGGTTTTTTAGGCATTTTTCGCTTTGTGAGTAGGGATAGGGGTAAAAAGGGGTTTTTCCAAGGTTTTTATGGCCAAATGAAGGATTGAATGGGTAGCATGAGCGCTGATGGAGACAGAGAGGTAAGGCTTGGGTTCTTGAGCTAACCAGATGTTAATTCAATTCCCTAGTAGTGAACTATATGGCTATAATGCCAAGGAGGGGGCATTTATACATTGCTTAGGATTTATACACCATGGTGTTATAGTAGTAGGGAAAGGGGAGCATAGGGAGTTAAATAATACAAGTTAGAGGTCAATATGGAGGGAGAAGGTAAATGAAGAGTGATATCAGTAAGTTTTCTTGAAAACAACTTAGTTTAAAGAGTAGATCAAAATGAAAAGAACTTTACACAAGAAATGTGGCTTCTAAAGGCCATAAGAACCAATATAAAACTTGAATCTCTCTTGTAAACACATCTTGTGAAGGGATGTTAGTAATGAGTGGTGAACAAAGGGAAGAAGGGAAGTTAGACATGCTCCATTGTGTTGTTTTCCTTGTATTTGGTTAGCAAAGTTCCAGCTTGGAAGGAACAGCACTTCTGCAACCCCATCTACCTACCCAACTTTTTGCCTAGCATTTTTTGTTTCTTCTTGGAGGGTGCACTTGGACTTGCAGACCCTTTATGTGCCTTTTCTTTTCCATTGGCTTTTCCTTTGATTTTTCTATCTAGCACTACCCTTATTTCTTCCAAGGCCCCAGATTAAGCAGTTGGGAACCTTAATTTCTCTGCATAACTACTGATCTGCCAAGATTAAACAGTTTGGACAGATTTCTTTCTCTACTCTACAACAAAAATTGAAACATGGCATGATCCAGATTAGACTGTTGGACGATCCATCAACACTATAATAGGTATGAAGGCATGTACACACCTTGCTTTTCCTTGAAAATATGGGATCTTTGTATCAGCAAAGCAGAGCATATTTGGCATTTGAATTTGCCAATCATGAAATATGAAATCTATTGGTATAGGTATCCAACAGATACCATACAAACTAATTGGGTACTAAATATAAAGATGCAATGCGTACCTTTTGTGTGTGTTTCACATCATGAAGATCAAAATATTGCTCCATTTATAGTATCCATGTTACCAGATCCTTGTTATCAAACTTCCTCATATCGATATCTGTAATGTGGTGGGTATTAAACCCAACATTGGAGTCTTTAAAATAATAATTCATATTCCTTTTGTTCTCCTCACGAGTTTCATGAAATACCTATTTGCTACTAGGAATCATTTCTTGCAGTAGCCTTTTCAAACCTTCCTTCAAACCTTCCATGCCTACTTTTAAACCATTCATATCGCCTTTTATTTATGGTTTTAAACCATCCATGTCACCTTTTAATCCATCCGTTTCCCATTTTAAGCCATCCATGTACCCTTTTAAGCCATCCATGTCCCATTTTAGTTCATCTTTGGTTACTCTTTGTTAGAGAGAAATTTGTTGCACTCGGTCCCGTAATTTTGAAATATCCTATTGCAATTATTCCTCTTCATGAGTCATAGTAAATATTTTTGAGGGCTTAGTGGGTGCATAAATTTTTTTTTGGAGGCATTTTAAAACCAAATGCTGATATCTATGCTTCAATATGCCCTTTGAATCACTTCAAACTGATTTTTCAAACAAAAGTCATGCAAAATTTAAAAAAAATACACACATTTTTCTTGTTTTGTACGAGCTCAAGGTCTGAAATTTTGTCTTGTGGTATCCCCTTGAGTCTTCTTTCCAATCCCACAAATTAGACCAAGATTGGATTATTCAAGAATGAGTTATGCATAATCTCCCACGATGACCTCATTATAGACTGGTTTAGTAGAGCGAACTTGTACAGAATGCCATGTGTCATTGTTTTGACCTTCGAACCCGAAAATGCTACATGAAAAACTACATCCCATGAAAGTTCAATAAATTTTTTTGAAATTCAAATCTGATGATCAGAGAGAAAGTTATGATAATTTTCCTTAGGTCACTTGTTTGAGATGGAATTCTGGAGCCTATAAAAACCCTAACTTCCTCGTATCATATCTCCGAAAATATAGCTAACCAAGATCTAAAATTTGTACACGAAGTTAATGAATATTTCAGATCCACATGGTTGAAATTTCATATTATAAAGCCTTATAGAAAAAAACTATAGTGAAAATTCCAATATGACTTGTTTGAAGAAGTGAAAATGTAGAATCCAAAGCTCTGATACCAGATGTTATGCAACCAACTCACAAAATATAAGAAAAGATAGATCAACGACTTAAAAATTAGCCTCTTCGAGGGGGAAACCTCCTTTACATTAAATAAATGAACAATTCTTGGATGATACAAATGATAATACCTCCTTGGTATTTATAGAAGTCTAAGGGGTCACAATATAATCAAAGCCTACATAACAATAATAATGTAAGTGCACAACAATAACAATAGTGGCCTTCTAACGGGCACAACAATAACAACGTGGGGGATACATGGGGCACAACAATGAAACTAGAGGCTACAGTAACAATAACAATAAGGGGAATACACTAGTATTATAGGGACCTAACATAGTTAGATACTTATTTGGTCCAACAAATATTTCGTTATATCTGACCTCATCAAATCTAGTTAGAATTTTATTATAAATAGAAAGGTTTTCTCCTCACTTCACCATGATCCATTTTCATCGCCAAACTTAAGATCCAAAACCTTTTGTTTATGAAGTGCTCTATTTTTCTTCCTTTTTTATTTCTTGGATCAGTTTCCCTTCGGAGAGGGGGAACCATTTGTTGCATTCAAGATTACCTACTAAGCCTCTAAAGGAGGAGGTGCTCTGAATCACAGTTCATTCAGAGCTTCTCATTGGTGACACATTAATAAAGTATATTCTTGGGTAAATTGGAGCATATCATAAATTGTATTAGCTTGTATTTTCTATTTCTGGTTACTATTATTTTTTTGTATATTTATAAGTAGATATATGAATGTGCGACCATCCTAGATTTTTGCTGTAAATCCTCCTAATATTCTTGTTGGACTACTTACAACCTGTAAATTAGATCTTTTTGCAAACTCTTGCTACAAAAAGACATCCAAGATATGGCTACTCCACTATGGATTTGAACATTTCAGGTCTTGGGTTATGTGTTGTAATTCTTCTCCCCCTTTCCTCTTACAATGTATTTCCATTTTTGGTCACTTTTAGAAGAATTTGTTGTTGTTAAAGTTTTTTTTGGGTGTTTTTAAGGTCACAAGTCTTCAAACAAAAACAAATAGAATATTTGGAGCAAACCCCAAAAAATGGATAGCACATATAGCCAATGCATCTTTTGGCTTGTTTTATGCGCTACCAACACACTTTTCGGCCCAATTTTTGCACCGCCAATGAACTTTCAAGTTAGATATAGTGGTATAAAACTAATGCAAAAGAGAAACCCTTGAAGGAGGTAAGGCTTAGAATGTGGATAATGGTGATTCCGTTTGAGTTTCCTCCTCTTATTTGACTATCTATTTCCAATGTTGACACCAAGTACTTAGAAGCTAGTATTTTCTAGCCCCCACTAGAGGAAGGTAACCTTAGTGTTCATTATTATAGGAAAACTACCCTATATGAGGAAGTTGTGGGAAGCAGCTACACCTAGACAGAATTTTGTAGGTCTATGGGATTTCATCACCTAAAATTCAAAAGTGTAAATTCTCTAATAAATTCACTCAACCTTGTCGTCTTTGATCATCCACTATATAGGTTGTTTGGAAGGCCATTTTGAAATATAGTTTAGGGTTTGTATGAGAAGTAGTTGATTTATTAGACTAGATTATTTTTATTTTGTAGGAGGAATTTTCTTGAATTATGTTATCATAGAAATCACATAGGAAACGACATTGTGTTGAAATTAGGTTCCAAATTTGCAACTGCTCATGAAGTTGTAATCAAAATGAAAAGACACAAACCTACTCTACTACTCCACGAACATTAATTCACAATTTAGAACAAAAATCTAAAACATGCAAGAAGAAATCACATACATGCAACAAGCATTTTTATCTAGGGAGAGAAATCTGCTAAATACCCCAATGCCTCTTGCATTAATCAAATGAATAGAGATGTATTACAATTTCTTTGCTCAACTGAGCTCATCCGAAAAGTGAACGATCTATCTCTCTACTCACTAAAGGCCTCTGACCCAAACATAGTCAATTTTTTCCTTCTATTGAGATCCTATTTCCTTGCGTTGTACCTTGAAGAATTTAGCCCCTATTATTTAGGAAATTCCTATAATTGATTGTTAGGCTGATCATATAAGTACATGCAACACCTGTACACTCAAGACTAGTCTACAAATGATGTTACATTTCCATGGAATCTCCACCAAGCTTGGGGAACTTGAACCCTTTGCATGCACTAGGTATTTTTGGTTGATTGATGAGTTAACTAGATGATCACTGAGTTTGACTAAAGTCCAACTACACAACTTGACCCTCCACTAGTTCCTCCAACAATTAGAACTCATTTAACTAGAAACAACCTTAGATAACTAACCTTGATTGCTACAAATTAGAAAATCAAACGAGCTTAACTGAAATCTAAATCCTCCAACTTGAATTTATTGAGTAAATTGGGTGACAAAATCCATGTCAAGTTAACATCATCCAAGTTGTCTGCTAATGTGGAAACTCAATTTTTCTTAATTTAATCAAGGAAAATCAAATTGAGAATTTCTTGTGGCGCTTTTCAACACTTCCTCTCAGCAATAAAGGGATTATCAACCACCCCTATCCTGCACCCATGGAACCCAAACTTCCCTCTTGAAAAGGCCTTTTTCAAATTGTTAGCATCTTGTTCCTTTGCCAGAATGTAGTGCAACAATATTATCCTCCTTTGCACACAATCCTATAAATGGTGATACCAGATATCCAATAAGTATCTTTGTCATCCAGATCACCTCACATGTTGCTTGAATGGTAGTCATGTATTATGCTTTTGCTGAGCTGAGTCCCACAAATATTTGATTCATATTGTACCAAGAAACCGCTGTGAACCCAACATTGAAAATTATACTTGATGTAATATTTTGGTATGATGGGCTCCCTTCCCAATCTGCATTTGTGAAGCCACACAAATTCACTCCCTCTATTTGTTTGTACTAAAGTCAAAACTTGGTAGTGCCTTTGAGGTATCGTACAACATGCATAATTTCCATCCAAAATAATTTGGTCATCCTAACAATAGCTTGGGTTAGCTAGTTGATTGCATAGCACATATCTGGTCGTGTATTCATAAGATACATCACTGAACCCACAAACTATCAGTAAATAGTAGCATCCACTTCCTCCCCTGAGGTGGCATCCTCTTTCCTCTAGTTCTTCATTAGAGGTGTCTCCATGGGTTTGCAACTTTCCATGCAGAACCTATGAAGTATATCATTGGCATAATTTGCCTAAAAGACAAACAATTCCCCATTGCCTTGCCATACTTCCAATCCAAGGAAGTAGTGCATGAGACCTATGTCCTTCATTTCAAACTCTCTTGCAGGGTCCTCCTTGCAAGATCTAATCAACTGCTCATCACCATTTAAAATCAAATCATCGACATATAAGACAATAATTAGAAATTTACCTTCTATCAAGATATGATAGAGGTTTACATCCACTTCACTTTTGTTGAAGCCCAGACTGGTGAGACAACCATCGATCCGAGTGTACCAAGCCAGAGTGCTTGCTTGAGACCGTACAATTCTTTCTTGAGTTTACACACATGATACTCTCGATTAAAAGTATTGAAGCCTTCTAGTTTCTCAATATACACCTCCTTCTTAATAAATCCATTGAGGAATGTTGTTTTCACATCCATCCAGTGGATCTTCCACCCCATCTGCCTAGCCAAGGCAAGAATTGATCTGATGGATGAGTACTTTGCTACATGAGCAAAGGTCTCCTCATAGTCAATCCCTTCAACTTGAGAGTACCCCTTGGACATAAATCTATCCTTGTACTTTTATATGCTTCCATATGTTGTATTATTTACCTTTAAGATTCATCTCAAACCCGTGACTGGTTTGTCTGCTGGTCTTGGGACCACTTCCCAAACATTGTTCTTTACAATGGATTCATATTCCTATACCATTGCATTAACCCATACAAGTTTCTCTACTTCTTCCTCAAAATAGGATGATCAATCTTTAAAAGCTCAACCATTAGAGAAATGTAGCCAATGTACTGATCTGGTGACCTTCTCTGCATGTGCTAATTTGAAGGAGAACCCACATTCTACCTCACATCCTACACAATTCTCTTATATTCGTTGATCCTTTTCCTGCCTTCTCTAGGTGTTTATTCTTGAGTGGTTGTCTCTACTCTCCACTCCTCAATTTTTGGCTGCCCTACAACTTCTTGAGGTTCCTCCTTTGGAGCTAAGAGCTCCTCTTCTAGTGGGATATAAAGCTCCCTCTCAAGAAAGCATGACATCGCTTTGTCTTCATCAAATTTTACATCCATTCACACAAGTTTCGTTTTGAGGGATGGAAAGTACACATGATAGTTGTGGGGATTTTTTATGTAACCCAAAAATACCCCCAATTTTGTTGTCGGCTCTAGCTTCTTCCTTGCATCTTTGGAGGCATGGTAGTAGACAAAGGCTCAAAAAAATCTTGAAGTGTAACACATCCATCTTCCTCCCTGAGAAAGACTTCTCTGGTGTAATCATGCCCAAAATCTGGCGAGGACTATGGTTTTGTAAATAAATTATTGTGTTGCATGCTTCAGCCCAGATGTGCAGATGTAGGCCTTGGTCATGCAACATCTCCCTCACTACTCCCACAATGCTATGATTATTTCTCGTAGCCACCCCTTTCTACTATGGGTTGTGGGGTGCTATAAAATCTCGTCAAATGCCTTCTTTTGTACATAAATTTTTAGATCCATTTGACATGTACTCACCTCAATTATCACTCTTGAGACCCTTCACCTTCTTGCTTGTTTCTTTCTCTACTAGGGCCTTGAATTTTATGAACTTGGAGAATGCCTCATTTTTCTTTCGCATGAAGAAGATACAACAATTTCGTGAGAAGTCATCAATAAAAATGACAAAATAATTGTTCTTGGTAGTGGAGGATGTCAAGAAAGGTTCACATACATCATAGTGGATCCTTTCCAGGGCTGCATGTGATTTTCTATCTCGATCATGGAATGTGTGCTTTCTTGAAATACATCCTTTGCATACATCCTGCTACTCAAGTTCTCCTTTGTGGAGGCCTATGGTTATTTGCTACATGATCTTCAAAGTACCATGATGCAAATGGCCAAGTCTTCTATGCCAAACTTCACCAACATTGTGACTCTGCACCTTCTCTGTCTTTGTGCTCAATGCAGCACAATCCTCCATATCTAGCTTGTAAAACTTCTTCACACGAACCCCGATTCACTTCACTTATCCCATGGATATGTGTCTCAGGAATTCCTTTCCTCTGCTGAAGATCACGTCATATCCACAGTCTTCCAAAACTACAATAGAGACGATATTTTTCTTTAGGCCTGGAATGAACATGACATCCCTGAGCCTGAGGGGGAGACCAACTCCCTTTGAAAGGTGACTATACCAATCCCAATCACGTTGTACCTTCCATTGTCTCCCATCTCAATGTGCATCTACAAATATTTCTCTTCCAAGTCATTGAAAAATTTTCTATTCCCCGTCACGTGGAATAAGGCACCTGAGTCCAAATACCACGGGTTCCTCATCACTATGTTGACCATGCATGCACTAAGGGTAAAGTGAAGATTGAATTGTGAAACCAAGGCTTCACCTACTTCTCCTCCTAAGGTCTTGTTTCTTGTCTTCTTGTGTGGACACTTCATGGCATAGTGCCCAAATTCATGACAATGGAAGCATTTCATTTTTGAAAAATCTTTCTTCTTACCCCCTTGATTGGATTTTGGTTTGGATTGGGAATTCTTCCCTTTTCCCTTATTTTCCTTTCCATCCATTGCAAAATTTTCTTCATCCTCTCCCTTGGATGAAGTTCCATATCTAATATTCATCCTTATTTCCTCTTGTACCAAATCATACCATAAGCGCTCCCAATTCGATAGTTTCTCCCTCCCATTCACTGAATCTTGATAACTGTGCCAACTCTTGGAAAGGTCTAGAATGGATAGGATTACCAAGTCTTCTTTGGGGACATTAACACCAACCCTGCCAATTTCATCACGACACTATGTTAACTTGCTCAAACACTGTAGAATTTTGTCATTCTTCTACATCTTGATACTTCAAAGTTTATCCTTGAGCTCTAGATTCCCGTGTTCACTATTATTATTGAACAATTCTATTAGCGATTTCCACATCATGAATGAAGTTTCTTTTCCATGGAGATTTGAGACAATATGGTCCCGTACTCCCTCCAATATGATTCTCCTTACCTTGTCAACATATTTCTTCCACTAAGCACAGTTTTGGGCATCGTATTCCGGTGGCTATGCAACATCTGTCTTGATGTATTATAGCATTCCATTGTCATCCAATACTACCTCCATGCGATCCTTATGCAACAAAATTATAGGTGCCTTCCAAGGCATACTCTAGCCTTAGCCCATTGAAATCTATCTTCTTAGCCCTGAAGAAAACGTGCAACAATGATCTCCAAATTCGAACCTCTGAGAAACAACTTCGAATTTTTGCTCTACTGTGAATCCAACTCTGATACCATGTAGAAATTAGGTTGTATATTTGCAACTACTCATGAAGTTTTAATCAAAATCACAAGACACAAACCTACTGTACTGTTTTGTAGAGGTTAATTCACAATTTATAAAAAAATTCTCATACATGCAAGAAGAAATCACACACATGAAACAAGTATTTTTATTTAGGGAAAACAATATGTTGAAAATAGCAATACAAAATGTTAAAAAATAGAATCCATAAATTCCAGTTTAATTTGTCCTTGAATTAAACTGATAATTAAAATCGATTTCTATTCTCATAGCAACTTGCAAATAGTTAATTAAGTTTAATTAAATTAATTAGCTTAGGAATTTCGAGTTAGAAGTCTTTTTGTAGTTATGTATATGTTCACCCTAAGTTTTAGGGGTCCAATATGAGTTTAATTCTGAGTTGTAATTAGATAACTCAACTTACTTAGTTCAATTTAATTAAATTAGTTCCAAACTATTTGTTGAACTAATAGAGAGTTAAGAGTTAGTTGGTGCACTATTGCATCCACTGGTGCTACTCCAGTTAACTAAATATTCCCTCATCAGAAATTCATGCACGTCGATTCTGAGAAAGACCTGTTGATCTAGATTGTCATTGATGTCACTATGGAAAAATTCTGCATTACGAAATGATGATGTGAAGCCAAGGAGAAGTAGATCCATGAAGCAAGAGGAGCAAGAATCCAAGGAGGAAAGACATCAGAGAAGCCATTGGAAATACATTGGAAGAAGAGCTATCGGAAGAATAGAAGAATGAAGAGAAGCCACATAAGCGAGAACCCAAAAGTAAGGGCCGGAAGGAAAGAACTAAGAAACAAATAGGAACACGCAACAGAGGAGCATTAACAGTGTTAACGGAGGAGTTAAGAAGAGGGAGTATTAAAACATGTAATAAAACACATCGGCGGACTTATATCAGCAAATTTACCAGCAGTCTATTATGTGCCACTACCTAAAACATCCGATATGCGAAATAAGGTGCGGACCTGATTAGTCCATTATAACGTTCCCTATTGTAATATTGCATCTCAAGTCTTAAAGAAAGGAATGCCACTTAAAAACTATGATTGTGATAATATTGCACACCTGTGAGACCATTACAATTCACCTTAATGAAATATTGCATCCGAATTAATCACAAGTTTTAGAGGGATGTCAAAATTCCGATTGTGATATAATAAGTGGACCCGATAGCTTCATAGAATATACCCTTATGTAGTATTGCGTCCAGGTATTAGGGAAGTTATGCAAATCATAAGGGTTGCCACTGCCAGACCGTCGATTGTGATAAGACTTGTGAACCCAACCGCCGATTGTGATATTAGCTATGGACCCAGTGGATCTATTGACAATGGTTTAATATTATATCATGTTTGTTTCATCGACAGTGTGAGTATCGACCATGTTACATCAGTGATCTTAATAGATGCGATTGCAGACCTCTAAAAGTTGTGATTACGATTGATGACGTAGATGTGGGACCTCCTTGGGTATGGTCTCCCCTATGAAATCCTCCATAATTAAATCAAGTTTATGAGTAATTGGATGAATATCCATAAGTCGACCTCTCCTTCCAAATGAATTTATTTTGAGTATTGGTGAAACTCGTATAAAAAATGAGTTAAAATGCTTGACTTCTGAGCATGGATCTTGGGCATAAAAATAGAGCATAACGAAAGTTCACAACTCGTGAAATTAAAGAGATAGAGGAAGCCAAAGGTCGAGAAGTCGAAGGTCGAGAAAGCATAGCAGGTGTAGTAGAAGCCGAAGGATGAGAGAAGAAGGAAACTGAAGATAGAGCGACATGACAATATTGTGATCTGTTTCATCAAGAAAGGATCGAAACCCGAAGTGAAGCCACAACACAAGCAATGACATGTTGCAAAGACCTAGTGCAAATATCTTATTGAAAAACATCAACAGATCTTAGAAACTTTATTGAAGATCATGATGCATTGTTGAGACCATCATGATGTCAACTTTTTAAACTCTATTGGACAATATGAAGAATTATGAAGACTCCTTCATATGAAGACAAGTTGTCATTGATGATGTAGCATGGAGACTATAGTGAAATTTTAGATTGACAGAATTCAACAAAGAATATTTTGGGAGCAGAGAATTAATATGAAAACATATCTAGACAAATTATATCTGTGGGTTGGAGCCCAGAGGGTTGGTTTCGTAAAGGTTGGAGCCTTGAACAAAGAAGGTAGGTGCCTTGAAGGATAGGGTTGGAGCCCTAGTAAATTGCATGAGCTTCTGAATCTATAGGAAAATTATACATGGTATCGGAGCTGAGAATAGTATACAAGAGGATATTTCGATTTGAGTTCAAGGTTACAGGTGAAATTCAAATTTTCATTTCATACTTCAGGATTGACATATGGTGTTCTACGGTTTACAGCTCGAGTATGCCTTGGATGGAAGCTCAAATTATATAGCCTGGAAGGAAAGGATGGAGGCCATGTTGGAAGATAATGGCTTGAAGCAATTCATTTATCGGGACATTCCTAAGCCACCAGCATTAGATGCTTAGAATCTGGCTGAATGGA
>APFE031318234.1:3272-22065 GCA_000404065.3 Pinus taeda
CGCTTGGAAGAGAAAAGCTTGAAAGATTCAGAACGATGCTTGGACTCCGCAAACATCCCTTCAGATTAAGGGGGGGAATGTTGACACCTAATCCTCAGTGATTGGGGGAATTGAATGTGAACAGTCATCGAGAAGATGAACTGCACAATCACATTCATGTATATAATAGATAGCTGGCTAAATGAATAAATGAATTAGTTTTCTGGAGTTACTCCTGGCCTGACAGATGTAAGCTTGAAGATAGCTGAACTCGGTTAAACTTTTGGTGTCATTGTGTTAATGTGTTTGCTGTTATATTTTCTAAATCACTGCAATTTCCATTTTCAAGTTCTTATTCTCAATTTCCAGTTTTAAAGCAATTTAAATGGTGTTTTTAAAAGTCATGCATTAACACTTTTTAAAAGATAATAAATCATGTTTCAATAAAAGATCAGATCTGTAATCAATTATTAGTGTTCTTTTTCTTCAAACAGTAACCAATGCATCAATATAAATAGACAAGAGACAAAAAATGTATGCTACGAGCCAGGGCCAAAACCTTTCATTCTTTGAGAGGAAAACCTACACCAATTCTTTTTATAAAGATTCCAATTGATGAATACAAAGACCAAAACCCTTGACCTATTAGCCACTTCCAAGACCAAGACACTAGCTCTCTGACTGTCTTTTCCTTCCACCTTTTGGTTCGTCTTACGCATTGAGATCATCTCCTTTCTGAGCATAATGTGATAGCAATGAACTGTAGACATACTTGAGATGGCAGTGAACCATATCACTGTATTGTCACCAAACTGTCCTTACTGCAGCAACATCAAAACACTGTAATACTTTACTTAGTATCAGCTCCATATTGCTGAACCTTGGCTTCTATATATCATCTAGCTGTGGTATAGATGCTCTCATCTGAACTCTATCTTTCTGCTGTAGCATTGAGACCTTTACCCAGAGATCCGAACTTTTCACTGTCTATCCGAAATCTCAGAGAGACATATCCGAACTTCTTCACTGTGGAAATCAAAACCGTACACTGTGACTAAAACATACCCTCACTGTCCCTTACTCTTCTGCGTTTTGTCCGAACTGTTCTTCTTTCTGTTGTTCGAATTTCAGAGCTTGATTCACTGTCTAATGCGAAGAGCCTTTACATATATTTATAGTGGTTTCCCCCTATAAATAAGCCAACATATATTTATGAATAGGTGTGTTCCCATAGCTTGAAGCCGACATGAGATCTTTACTTCAGAAGCCGACAGAAGGAAGAGAGGTAGTGCTTGTCCATACATGACATTGACTCTTTGACTCTGATAAATCCTAAGGCTCTCAATGGGAGCTATCTAGATAATTACTCTTGCTCATGAAACCCATGAAGCAAGGCATTACAAAAATAATTTTATTCTCTTCTTTTCATCATTTACAAAGATCATGATTACATATTATGAAAACCAAACCTACTTACACTTTTCAACATTATATTGATATGAGCATTGAACTACTTGCATACAGAAATAATAAAATAGTAAAACTAATAATCTAACAGTAAAACTAATAATTTTTTGTGGTTAACCTGAAATTTATTGGTTGTACTGTTTTATTTGTTTTTCAATCTATAATAAAACAATAACAGTTTGCTAGACATCATTAATTATTATTCTTTTGAATTCATCCTATAACACAAATTTCTGTAAAAAAGGAGTAAAACGAATAAAACAGTAAAACAAATGCGCTAACGTTCGAAGATTTTATTCATTTTACTCAGCATGTAAGATGTGGTTATCGCGTGAATAATAAAGAGCAAACAAAAGCTCAATAAATAGATAATGTTCTTTCCGTCGACTATTCACCCAAGAAGCCTACGCCCGTAATAATCTTCTATTAAATATGATCTCGTTCTCTTTGTCTATCACTTGCGTCATTTTTGTTTTCTATCTCTATTAATTAAAATAGACTGGCAAAATGATACCTGGACATAAACCGAAAAAACAGGCAAAGGGAAAATAATATTCAGCTCGATATTTCCTGGAAGTGGAGTCAGCGTGAATCCAACGACTCTGAATAAGAACAAATCGTAGTAGAATGAAAACGAATCTACCTCGTGCCAATCAGATCCAATCAGAGCAGAACTTGATTGTTGTTTTAATTGATTTTTTTTGTTTATTTATATGGCTATCTAAATTTATTTTTGTTTAGGCCAACAGTAAAAAGTATTTTTATTTTTTTTAATTTATAGTTGAAGGCTACATTAGCCAAAAATATCTTTATTATTTTTTAAGGACATGACATACACATCCGGGTCATACTGGGCTGTAGAATGCATCTCTCCGCGCAATGACCCATGGTAATCTTCCATGGTATTTGGATGACCCATGGTAATCGTCCATGATATTCTGATGGCCCTGGAGCTCTCTCATGGGCATGCATTTTTGGATATTGTCTCTTTGAATATTATTTTCTGAGCTCTTGGAACTTAACCTGAAGAATAGTTTTGGTGTTGAGATATTCACCCTAGCTCATCGAGATCTAGATTGGCTTTGGTGTGAGATCATACACCCTAGTCAGTCAAGGGAGGAGCTAACTAGACTTCTCATTAGTGCTAATGAGCAGATTGAGAGTAGATATCTCGCACCAAGGATTCAACATTGAAGGAGCAATTACATTTTGCAGGCCAAGGACACGATTGTATGCAAACTGATTACACCCTAGGAGAGTTGCAAAGTGAAGGTGGAGATTTTGGAAGTCGAATTAGCATGTTTGCAGAGGGGTTTGGAGCACAATTGCAGAGGCTTTGAGAGGCTGAGTTCTGAGCCATTGTATGGAACATGTTTCACTCTAAATGTAGGTCGAGTTCCATGGTTTGTGGAGGCTGACGTTTCATTTGTATCTAGAGCAAGATCTCTGTCAAAGGGGCCAAGTTACAACATATTCCACCAGGTCGAATTAGTTAATTAATTAAGAAGGCAGAGAAGAATTGATGGCCGAATCCATTCTCTTGGCCCCACCAAAATACCTCTGTTTGCAAACCTAACAGAACCTAACAGACCGGGTTATATCATAGACAAGGAGGCTGAAATTACCGTGTGTTACAGTCCAAATTGCATGAGCCATTAGAGGCTGAATTGTTGCACGTTTTGCTGGCTGAGTTATGAGTTGTCAGCCATTGGACAAACCAAGTTCTACAGCCCAAACCACGCTATTTTGCAAAGCTGATTACACGACAATTTTGGAGTATTTATTTCAGCAAGCAGTGAAACTCCTTTGGCAGATTGAGCTACTCCTTAGAGGCCGAGATGTTAAGTGGTAGAGAGGCTGAATTTTAAATAGAAGAAAGACTTCTTTGAAGGACGCTTGCCCTCTTATTTAGTAGACCGCATTCATTCTTGCAAAGGCATAAATTATGGATTACTTGGAGCAGTAGTATATGGAGGTCGAGTCCATGTTGTAGATCAAGTTATGCTGACAAGGAGGCTAAGTCCATCCACTATGGAGTTACTTGGAGAAACAAAGTGGGGCTTGTGGAGATTTCAGTCCATTCCAGCAATACATTTGGATGCCATTTTGCAGAACTGCCACAGGTTCTAAATTAATAACTTGGCTTGCAACTTTCCTATTCTGGAATAATGAAATTGGTTTTAAGCATTTGTGCTCATTTGTGATTTCAATTATTTGATTGATTACTTGCGTTTTGCATCCACTTGTTCATGCAAATGTCTCTTTCTCAAGTCTGTTCTTAGCATGCTAGCAAAGTGTTTGACAAATTGTCTTCATGAAAACTGTTTGACAAAATGTTCCATAGAAATTTTAAGAATTATTGCAAGATTATGGTTGAATATTAGAAAAGGGACAGTACACTGCCACGGGAACAACGTTGTCTCTATAATGAGACTTGTTTATCATGAAAAAGTGTTAATTTTAGGCAACAATGGTATGTTCTATGGTGTAGAGCAATTTTACTTCAATTTCTTTATTAACCAAGTATCAATATTCAGATTAGCAATCACATAAACATGATAGTAAAATGCAGATAGAACATAAACATAAACAGTTGAAGACAAGCCAAGACAAGGACACAAGATGTGGCACCAGCTAGGGACAAACCCCAATGTGGGGAAATCCTTGACCAAATCTTCTTTTAGTCTTCAATAGTTCAGTAGAGAGAGATAGTACAATTTACAAATCTGATAATTTATAACAGCAGTAAAAGAGCCCTAAGCAGAAAAGTCGACACTGGTCAACCGGGCAAATTTGAAAGCTATTCTTTTTAAATAAAAAATACAGAAGAAAGCTATTCTTTTTAAACTTAATAAATGTCTAAACTATAAAATAAAATAAATAATTCTGAATTCTAGCTATATCTTAAAAAAGCATTTAAAATTAATTAAAAAAGCATTTAAAATTAATCAAAAAAAAATTAAAACAAATAAAATAAATAATTCTGAATTCTACCTATATCTTAAAAAAAGAATTTAAAATTTATCGAAAAAAAAACAATCCTAGCTAAGACTTGAAATTAAATAAATAAATAAAAATGGCTAAGACTTAAAAATAAATAAATAAAGGTTGAAGAAAGCTATTTTCTTTTAAGTCTAATAAATGTCTAAACTATAAAATAAAAGAACTAATTCTGAATTCTACCTATATCATACCAAAAAAACGTTTAAAATTAATCTAAAAAATGAAAACAATCCTAGATGAAACTTTAAAAAAAAATAGTTGAAGAAAGATATTTTTTAATGTTTTAAATATAATTAATGTCTAAATTATAAAATAAAATAAAAATTAATTAAATACTAACTAAGAAAAATGAAATTCCAAAATTATTAAATATTTGACTACAAGCAAACAACAAAATTATAAATAAATTTTTAAAAATAATAATAATCCTAATTTCTAGTTGAAGAAGGAAAGATTTAAATAAAAATCTAAAGAAATATTTAAAGATTCTATAGTAAAAAGTTTCAAATGATGAGAAATATTTGTGTACTTGATTCAAAGATGCTAAATGAAACTCTTATCAATGTATATTGGTTCAAAGATGCTAAATGAAACTCTTATCAATGTATATTGGGATTGCCCTTATCAGACGGTGAATCAATATTCCTTAGCAATTAACACTTTTAAATCTTTTCAAAGCATTAGTTAATCTTCAATTATTATTAATGTTTATGCAGTAATAACAGTGAATAAATGAACAGAGGAGACACAAAAATTTTAGGTGGAAAACCACTGAACGCTTTTCTAATAAATTCTTTAATCTTTAGCCCCAACTAAAATGGAAGCAACAACTTCCTAGAATTCTAGAAAAATATTCTTTTCGAGCTCCCATTTGAAGGACACCCCAATGCCCTGGTTTCTACAGTAATCAACTGAATGGATGCCCCAACACCCTAGACCAACCTACCACACTGAAGTGTTCATAGGCTCTAACTTGTAAGCGACTTCATGCACTAGCCTAACACCTCCCTGCCACCCTATAATGAATGAAATGAGACAAGAGTGTGGATTCCCGTACTAGGGACAATGATCCACGATACAATACAATTTACAATGTTTTTGACTGAACACTCAATCACACTATGACCTGCAACCCAACCATGACATCATCCCAACATAGACTCTTATACCTCCCAACAATGCTTTCTCGACTCTATGCAGATTGATTCTTTTACAATAATGACTCTTCTAGTGATGACACTCTTACAAATGACTCTTTTACAACTTTACAATGATGACTCTTGGCCTTGACACTTATTCACAATATACAAATGACTTTCATGTCTTTAAAGGATGTCTTGCTCCAATGCTTCCTTTGATTTGATATTTCAGCTCTTGAATGCTCGCTTGATGTTGTCCTTGAATCTTCTTCTACTTGCATGCAAATTTGTCCAATGAAACCCAATCTCAAAAGGAAAAACAAAATACCCTTCAACTTACCTCTGCTTGCAAAACACATATAAGTGCATAATAATGAATAAATACAAATTAAAATTGCAATGTGTACCTGAAATGTTCTTGTCACTTTTGTTGTTGACTTGTTGTAGCAGTAGACAAAGACTCCCACTCTTGATATAGCCCTGGACTCAATGCAAGACGATATCCAAAACTGACCTAAAGATATATACAATAGAAATTGATGACAAACCCTAGACTTGTGATGAACCAAATTCTAAGTACAACATAGATCATTCTATCAACTATGACAAGACAAGTAACATGAACTTACAACATCATATCGATTTAGCAGACTTGGTGTAACATCAAATGTGTAGTATCAAGAATAGAACATTCGAAATGTGGTATCAAAACTAACTGTGACATATAGAGAGAGAGATATAACCGAGACCTTGTATATAGTTACGTTGTCCTGCAAAAACATATGTCAAAGATGCTACTCAAAATTCAAATGTAAACACTTAATCATACATACCTTGTTGTAAGAGACTTACCTTTGACTATTGATATGTGGTCCTTACTGCAGTGATTCTTAAATGCATGCTTTTTCTTGCCTTCTAGGAGCTCGAGATTAAATCTGTTGTATCTATGTCATTTCAGATCTCCAAGGTCTGAAATTTTGTCCTATGGTAGCCCTATGAGTCCTCTTTGCAACCCCACAGGTCTGATCAAGATTGGATTCTTCAAGAAAGAGTTATGCCCAATCTCCCACAATGACCTGATTATAGCCTGGTTCAGTAGCACGAACTTGTACGAAGTGCCATGTGTCACTGTTGCGACCTTCAGCCCTGAAAATGCTACTCAACAAACTACAATTTGTCTTCTTTGTGTGGCTATTTACGAAATTTGAGTCCAATGCTCAGAGAGAAAGTTGTGACGATTTTCCCAACGTCACTTGTTTGACATGGAATTCGGGAGCCTGCAAAAACCCTAAAGGTTCATCAAGATATTGGCTCAAATGGGTTTTAATTTAAACTTCTGAAGCTTTGCAGAAAAAAGTTATAGCAAAAATACCATGATGACCTGTTTGAAGCCAGAAAATCCCTACAAGAGGAGGATATGAGGATCATTATTTATATGAATGTCTTGAGTTGAGAGAGTCCTCAACAAGTGAATGTTTAGGGATTTTAGGAGCAAAAAAATATTATTACTTATTGACTATTCAATGACCACAACCAATTATGAATGCCATGCCATAACCCCATAGGGTTTTAGCCCACTAACTGGGGTTACTAACTTCAAACACAAATAACTCTCAAACTGTGAAGGACTGGGAGGCGTACCATATATCAACAGAAACATATCGACGAGTAGAATCCATCGAGAAGATCTTTGACACAAAATAATATTAACTGTCAAGTCAAAATTCCCTTGCAATATCAGGGTAGCCCCTAGTGCTACTTAGGTTGACATCAATGATAACCACTAATCAACAATCTCCCCCTTTGGCATTGATGCCAACAGAAGTACTCCCCCTGTGATCATGACACCTCTTCCTACTGCGCTCTCTCCCCCTTTGTCATCAATGGTGAAGGGTAACTCTCTCTGACAAACAACCATCTTGTGGACCTGTACACACCTCCACGCCCCCTTTTTACTCGAGTAGATAAGAGAAAGAGTCTAATGAAAACTTGGGAGAATCCCAAGCTTTCGGCAAAGATACTCAAATGCTTCATGAGGTAATGGTTTGATATTCCTTTCGGCAACCTTCTCTCTAACGAAATGATATTTAATCGAAATGTGCTTCGTTTTGGAATGTATCATAGGATTCTTGGAGATACTAATGGTGTTGGTGTTATCGCAAAAGATGGGAATAGGCTCATCAAACTTGACTTGAAGATCTTGCAAAGTTTGCTTCATCCAGAGAACTTGTGTACAAGAAGTTGCTGTTGCGATATATTCTGCTTTTGCTGTGGATAATGAGATTGAAGATTGATTTTTACTTAACCATGAAACAAGACAACCACCTAGATAGAATGTTGCTCCACTGATACTCTTACGATCATCAACACTTCCTGCCCAATCTGCATCTGTATAAGCTTGGATAACCAGATCATTTGCTTTAGGATACCATAGACCATATTTTGTTGTGCCCTTAAGATATTGAAGAATTCTTTTGACGGAAATAATATGAGATTCTTTTGGTGCCGCTTAGAATCTTGCTACTTGTCCAACTCCCTGCATCACATCAGGTCGGGAGGCTGTCACATATAGGAGACTACCAATCATGGATCTATACAACCTTTGGTCTGCATCCTTAGACGAATCTTCTAAGCTTAACTTGAAACCTGTTATCATGGGGGAAAGGATTGGCTTGCAATCTTCCATCTGGAATTTTTTGAGCATTTCCTTGATGTACTTGTTTTGATATATGAATATTCCTTTATCTTGTTGAGAAATTTGAAGCCCCAAAGTATGCCAGCTTGCCAAGCATAGACATTTCAAACTCATTTTGCATTTTTGTGGCAAAGTCTTTACTTAATTTGTCATCATTGCTTCCAAAGATTATATCATCCACATATACCTTGATAATCATTAGGTTATCTTGACCCACTTTCACATAGAGATTGCTGTCAGTGTTTCCTTTCTTGAATCCTTGTTGATGTAGATACCTATCAAGACGATCATACCAAGCCCTAGGAGCTTGCTTGAGACCATATAGTGCCTTCTTTAATCTGCAAAAGCAATTTTCTTTGTTAGTGAGTATAAAACCTTCGGGTTGTTCAATGTAAACTTCTTCTTCCAATTCACCATTTAGATGAGTTAACATCCATTTGGTAGACCTTGATTTTTCTTGAGCATGCATAAGTGAGAAACATCCTGATAGCTTCCATTTTGGCAACGGGAGCAAATGTTTCTTCAAAGTCGATTCCTTCAACTTGTACATATCCTTTGCAGACTAATCTTGCTTTATTCTGGTAACATGTCCGTCCTTATTCAATTTGTTTATGAAGACCCATTTAGTTCCAATAACATTTTTATCCTTTGGATGTGGAACCAATTTTGAAGTGTTGTTCTTCTCAATTTGATCCAATTCTTCATTCATAACTATTAACCAGTGTTCATTTTGACTAACTTCCTCAAAATTGCTAGGCTCAAAAGTCGCTAAAAGGGCAAGATGGGCTTGCTGTGATGAACGAAGCTGTCGACTTCTTCTGGTTTCCAATTCCTTCATTTATGTTGCTGATGATCTGATTTGATGGATGATTCTTTTGAACCTTTTGGAGAAACTTCTTGTACATCCTGCTGATCATTTCTTATTTCCTCTTGGTTGACTGGTGTTTCCTTATTTGATTGGTCTTGTTCTAGAGCTTCTTCTTCATCCTTCACATATTCTACCTCAAGCCCCTCAGATTTGCTTGAAGAGACGATCTCATTTTTATCCTTTAGAACACAATCTTTGTCAAAAGTAACATTTATACTTTCAACTATTTGTTTTTGCCTTAGATTGTAGCATCTATAAGCCTTTCTTTTGCGTGAATAACCAATGAAAATACCTTCGTCAACACGGGAATCGAACTTGCCCAATTTTTTGTCTTCTCTTTTGATGTAGCATTTACTTCCAAATATTTTGAAGTATTTGACGTTAACTGGTCTTCCTTTCCATAGTTCGTATGGAGTCATGTTACAATTATTCCTGAGTAGGCCTCTGCTTATAATGAATACGACAATATCAATTGCTTGAACCCATAATTTATCATCTAAGTTTGAGTCTTTTAACACGGTTCTATCCATTTCCTGTACGATTCTTTTTTTTCTTTCAGCTACTTCATTCTGCTGTGGTGTTATGATTGTTGAGAATTGCCTTTTTATTCCATGTTCGTCACAGTATTGTTGAAATGCTTTGGACGTGAATTCTTCGCCATTATCTAATCTTAGACATTTGATCTTCAAATCGGTTTCATTTTCGACCAATTCCTTGTAGATTTTGAAACATTCGAATGCCTCAGACTTTTTCATTAGAAAACTGACGGTTGTCATTCTGGTGTAATCATATATCATTAACATAAAGTATAATTCACTGTCTAAACCTTTTGTTCTCATAGGACCATATAGATCAATATGTATTAATTCCAGTGGACGTGACGCAAAATTTTCCTTTGTCTTTGAACTCGACTTTTGTCTATTTGTCGTGCCGACAAGATTCACATGTCGTATCGGTAGGTTTTGAGGTTTTCGGCATTTCTCGAACTGCTTCCTTTTTGCTGATCTTAACCAAATTGTCGAAATTTATATGTCCCATTCGTTTGTACCATAAATAGCTTTCATCTTCTTTTGCTAAGAAATACCCTTTAGGTGTCTCATCCAAAATATATATGTTGTTTGGAGCTCTGCTTGTTGTAGCCACAATTTTACCAAACTTTCCTTTCCTAATTTCACATTTCTTTGAGTTGAATAACATCGTGTGTCCTTGATCACACATATGTCCAACACTGAGCAGATTGTGATTCATATTTTCAACTAGCAAGACATCCTTCGCTAATGCATCCTTGCTTCCAAGAGTGACTGTACCTACTTCTATGACGTTTAAAGACCCGTCATTTCCAAAAGACATTGTTCCATTCTTCTTTTCTTTCAAGGATATGAACTTATTTCTATCTCCAGCCATATGCGTTGAGCAACCACTATCAACGTAACTTACGTTTATGTTGCTTTGAGCCTTGAGAGCAAGAGCACTCCTTTCAGTCTTCCTTTTCCATACTTGTTCATTTTGATTTTGTGAGAATTCCTTTGAAGAACTTCCAAGTCTACAATCTTTGGTCAAGTGTCCAAAATTGTTACATTTGTAACATTCAACATGATCTCTCAAATGATCAAATCTGTTGATATTCTGCTGAGTTCTGGAATATCCATTTCTGAGAGATCTCCTAGAATTATATTCATTCCAAACATACATGCAACATTCTGAAGCTCTATGTCCAAGCCTTCCATATGAATAACAATGACCATAAAAGATAGGTTGATACCTGGGAGGAAATCTTCTTCGAGGAATTGTTTTCCAAGGTTCTTCCTGCAAGTGTTGATCTCTCGATCTAGCTGGGAGATCTACCTGCTTTGTAGATTTTGCATATCCATCTTCTTTAGTTGTCATAGAAGGACTTGACTCATTTTCGAATTTTTCTTTGTAACCAAGACTAGTCTGGTCACTACATGATCGCTGGTTGCTGATGAGTTCGTCCAAAGTCTTGGAGCTGTTGGTGTAGTTTTGAAGAATTTTTCCATTTTTTACTTAATTTCGTAAAGAAATGATTTCATCTTCCAATGCTTCTCTTTCCTTGTTGCTTTCCTTTAATTCTTTCTTGAGTGATTCTTCAATTCATTTGTATTCTTCAACCTTGATTTTAAGATTTAGGACTTGTTCCCTTTCTGTCTTTAATTCGTCTTCAAGAGTGTTGACGTGCTTCTTCTCAACCTTGAGCTCTTTGATAAACCTGATCACTTTGTTTTGAAATTCAACCTCAATCATTTCTTCTTCTTCGTCTCCTTCTTCGTCAGGTGCCTCTTTCTTATTGTGCTTGGCCATAAACAATACTCTTCCATTGAATTTTTCTTCGTTATCACTTTTTTCTTCGAATGAGGAGCTATCTTCTTTGGAGAAGAAATTTTTCTTAAACCATTTCTTCTTGCCTTACTTGTTGAACTTCCAGAGATTTTTATTTCTTTTCGTAACAACCTCATTTTTGTGAGGACATTTGGCTGCAAAATGCCCAACCTCACCACAATCAAAACATATCAATGGAAGTTTACCTTTTAATTTTTCTCGTACCTGTTCTCATTTTTCGTGAGAAATAGGCAAACTCTTTATCTGTGAATTCTTCTTCATCTTCTTCCTTTTCCTCATCCTTACAATTGCAAGTTTTTTCTTTCGGAGTCTGCTTGTCCTTGCTATTCTTCTTGGATGCGACAAATGTTGTTTCTAAGTGTGATGTGTCATCCTCTTCTTCAATCCTCATTTCATATGCCATAAGAATTCCATGCAATTCATCTATGCTAAGATTGGTCAAATTCAATCTATCTTCCAAGACAGATACCTTAGGGGTTAAATCTTGTTGGCAAGGTTCCGAGGATCTTTCAGATAACAATTTTCATTTCAACAGGTTCTTCCAAACCTTCAATGTATTTGTTGTTTCATCAACACGCTGAAAATATGCAGCAATATCTCCATCTTCCCTCATTTTGAGTTGCTCAAATTTTGCCCTGAAAATTTGAAGTTTTGCTTCTTTCACCTTTGAGTCACCTGCATATATATTTTCAAGCTTGCCCCATACATCTTAGCAGTTTTGCAACTCAATACCTTAAGATAAACATATTCGATAAGCCCACTGATAATAAGATATTTAGCCATTGTATCATATACCATATTTTTCTTACCTTGTTCATCCTGGGTTGGTGTGAAGCCTTTGTCAACGATTTCCCATACTTCATATCTTTGCGCCAACAAATGAACCTACATTCTTCCACTCCAAAGTGCATATTTATTTTCATTGAACAAAGGAACTCTATTCTTAGTATACTCCATGATCTCCTTTCAGTTGTTAGACTACTATTGAAGGAACCAAGCTCTGATACCAATTGTTGGAAAACACTGAGGGGGGATGCGGTGGGGGATGTCGGGGTTGAATCAATATTCCTTAACAATTAGCACTTTTAAATCTTTTCAGAGCACTAGTTAATCTTCAATTATTATTAATGTTTATGTAGGAATAATAGTAAATAAAAGAACACATGAGAAACATAAATTTTAGGTGGAAAACCCCCTCTGGGTCAAAAACCACTGAACAATTTTCTAATAAATTCTTTAATCTTCAACCCCAACTGAAATGAAAGCAACAACTTCCTAGAATTCTAGAAAAGAATTATTCTTGAGCTCCCACTAGAAGGACACCCTAACGCCCAGGTTTCTTCAGTAATCAACTGAATGGATGCCCCAACACCTTAGACCAACCTACCACCCTAAAGTGTTCACATGCTCCAACCTATATGCGACTTCATGCACCTTCCTAGCACCTCCCTACCACCCTATAATGACTGAAATGAGACAAGAGTGTGGATTCTTGTACCAGGGACAATGATCCACGATACAATATGATTTACAATGTTTTTGACAAAACACCCAATCACACTATGACCTGCAACACAACCATAACATCATCCCAACAAAGATTCCTATACCTCCCAACAATGCCTTTTCGACTGTAGGAAGATTGATTCTTTTACAATAATGACTTTTCCAATGATGACACTTTTACAAATGGCTCTTTTACAACTTTACAATGATGACTCTTGGCCTTGACACTTCTTCACAATATATAGATGGTTGTCATGTCTTTAAAGGATGTCCTGATGCAATGCTTCCTTTGATTTGATACTTCAACTCTTGAATGCTCGCTTGATGTTGTCCTTGAATCTTCTTCTACTTGCATGCAAATTTGCCCAGTGAAATCCAATCCCAAAAGGAAAAACAAAATACCCTTCAACTTACCTCTGCCTGCAAAACACATGTAAGTGCATAATAATGAATAAATGCAAATTACAACTACAATGCGTACTTGAAATGTTCTTGTCACTTTTGTTGTTGACTTGTTGCAACAATAGACAAAGACTCCCACTCTTGATATAGGCTTGGACTCTATGCAAGACTATATCCAAAACTGACCTAAAGATATATACAATAGAAATTGATGACAAACCCTAGACTTGTGATGAACCAAGTTCTAAGTACAACAACAGAGACCATTTTATCAAATATGACAAGACAAGTAACATGAACTTACAACATCATATAGATTGAGCAGACTTGGTGGAACATCAAATGTGTAGTATCAAGAATATGACATCTGAAATGTGGTATCAAAACAAACTATGACATATAGAGAGATAGAGATATAACCGAGACCTTGTATATACTTACGTTGTCCTGCAAAAATATATGTCAGAGATGATACTCAAAAATTCAAATGTAAACACTTAATCATACATACCTTGTTGTAGGAGACTTACCCTTGACTGTTGATGTGTGGTCCTTACTGCAGTGATCCTTGAATGCATGTTTTTTCTTGCCTTCTAGGAGCTCGATATTAAATCTGTAGTATCTATGTCATTTCGGATCTCCAGGGTCTGAAATTTTGTCGCATGGTAGCCCTCTGAGTCCTCTTTGCAACCCCACAAGTTTGATCAAGATTGGATTCTTCAAGAAAGAGTTATGCCTAATCTCCCACAATGACTTGATTATATCTTGGTTCAGTAGAGCGAACTTGTACGAAGTGCCATGTGTCACTGTTGCGACCTTCAACCTTGAAAATGTTACTCAACAAACTACACTGCATCCTCTCTTTGTGAATATTTACAAAATTTGAATCCAATGCTCAGAGAGAAAGTGATGACGATTTCCCTAGTGTCAAATGTTTAACATGGAAGTCGAGAGCCTGCAAAAACCCTAACTTCCTTAAATCATATCTCCGAAAATATAGCGAACCAAGATCTGAAATTCGATCACAAGGCTCATCAAGATATCGACTCAAATGGGTTTTAATTTTAGCTTTTGAAGCTTCGCAAAAAAAAGTTATAATGAAAATGCCACGACGACCTATTTGAAGTCACAAAATCCCTACAAGAGGAGGATATGAGGGTCATTATTTATATGAATGTCTCGAGTTGATAGGGTCCTCAACAAGTGAACGTTGGAGGGATTTTAGGAGCAAAATAATATTCTTAATTATTGACTATTCAATGACGACAACCAATTATGAGTGCCATGCCACAACCCCATAGGGTTTTAGCCCACTAATTGGGGTTACTAACTTCAAATGCAAATAACTCTCAAACTACGAAGAACTAGAAGGCGTACCATATATCAATGGAAATATCTCGACAAGTAGAATCCATTGAGAAAATCCTTGACTCAAAATAATATGAGTTTTCAAATCAAAATTCCCTTACAAGATAGGGGTAGCCCTGGTGCTAATTGGGTTGACATCAATGACAACCACTGATCAACAACAAATGCTCCTATACAATTATTGTGATGCAATTTTTCAACACATAAAGGATGGAGAAAAAGTAACAACCTGAAACAAGCAGAAAAATCCTTCTCCTTAGAGATGTTATATCCAATAATAGTAAATAACTAGATAAAAAGCAAAAGAGTTGTGTAGACAAATCTAACATACCATGAAGAAAATTATGATATTCTTCTTGAGTATTCTAAATGATTTACCTAAACAACACAATGAACATAAAAAATAAATAAAAAATTTACCTCTCTAAGCACTTTTATAATGACCCTGATTGCTTAAGGAGTTGAACCTTTGCGCGATTTCATTTACAACACTATGGAACACCAACAAGAAGAAAAATAAAAAATATGCATGGGATGACTAGCAAAATTTTTAACTTTTTTTGTTTGTTTCTAAATATGACGAATGGGGTAGATTGCCTTCGTTTTAAGGAAATGAGACCTCCAAGCCATAAATTACAATTTCATGTGCTCTCGAAAACCATGGAAGGATACAAGTGGTTTCCCCATTAGTGTTTTTTACTTTGATGAGGCCAAAAATAAAATAATTAAAAGTGGAGAAAATATGTGTACCCTTATAAAATATCAATTAAACTTATAAAGTAGTCAAAGAACCTTTGAAACTTTTAACAATCTAATAATTGAAGCTAGTTGTGTTCAATTGACCATCTAGTCCAATTTTACATCAAATATTTTTACCAAATATGAACATGGAAAAGGGAAATATTCCTCATGTAGCAAAACTTGTACAATTTAGAAATAATTTTCCAAATGATGTTGATGTAGATAATTGGAGATGATGAAGCACCATGTAGTTATTTATGTTGGTTGGTATGGTTGTTGTTGCATAGTTCCAAACCTTTAATAATACATCCATTTTCAACTAATATTTAGACATTAGCAAAAATAAGATAAATTTACACAAATCACCCAACCAATGTTACCAAATTATCCAAAAACTATCAAGGAAACAACCTTACATTTGTTACAAATGTCTTTGGGCAATAACATATGGTATTTCCCAAGTCCTCTAAATTAAAATAGGTGGATGGTGATATTATTATTATTATTATGAAAGGGTATGTAAGGATAACATATGATTTAACTTCAAAGTCATGAATAACATTGAGAGTGTACTTTTGGTACAACTAGCCGATTAAACTATTGCTAGGAGTCTTCTTTCATTTGCAAAGCCTTGTGAGACAAAGCTTTTACTACTTCAGCCTACACACACTTCCCCTTCCTTTAATTTATCTTTCTTATTTATCTTTTTTGTAAGTCCTTTTTTTATTTAAGTGTTTTTCTCTTATGAATTTGGAAGGGAGGGGGGGCATACTGAAGTAGTTTCTTTCTTTAATTTATTTTTCTCTTCCCCTGTTTAGCTTTTTATTTGGCTTGATTTGACTTTGAGATTTGCATTTTTTAATCTTTTTTCACAACCCTTTTTGGATCATCTTTGGTAAGTTAACCATAGGTTATGGGAATCTTTGTTTTTATGGATGGGATGGAAAGCATAAAAGTATTTAACAGAAAATGTTAAGTATGGAAGTGATATGTCCACCTTACCCACCTTAACTTCCCAATAGTACATGTTACCCACTAAAAGTGGGTACGCCGAGGAGAGCTTTTTTCTTAATATCTTCTTCTAGCCAACAACCCCTAACTGCCACTTCGTATCCAATACAATGTGCCACTTTATCTTTGCCACTTGCATCAATTATTTGTTTCCTTGCCCATTTTTCAAGAGCACATGTTAGAAGATGGGCAATCCGACCCAAAATGTATGTTTTTCATTGTGCAATCAAGGGCTTATGCTTGTTTTTCATTTGGGCATTTTGGCATGGATTATTGGGTGACTTAGAAGAAGGAAGGGCTTTGAACGTGGTTTTGTTCCCTCACCTTAAGCACAAGGGGTTAATCTTCAATCATAGTTCCATGGGATCTCCCCTATTGGCCAATGCTTTAGGAAGTGCACTACTTGGAAAACACTGATTTTGGTAGCGTGGACCCATTTTTCCATTCCATATTTAACACTCCCCTTTGCACATTAGGAGCCCTATTCACTATTTCCCTTCTCTAGGTCCATAGGGTCTAACACATCCCCTCCCCTTGCCCACATATTTGGGTCGGTCCTAGAAATGTTGCCCCAGAGGTTGATGCAACTAAAAGAAATTTAAAAGCATAACATGGCCACAAGCAAGAAACAAAAGAAAAATAAAATCATAAAATGCAAAAGATGGTTGGGAACTTAATAATAACACATGGGAAAAAGTTGAGCATGAACTCTAACTCTTATCATTATGGCCATCACCCTGGTTCACAGGGCCAATGATTGCCCCATCATATCATAAAAGGAACCCATGCATGTCCCAACACCATATGGATGATGAACTGCCCTACCTTTAAGGGCATAATAATTGTTATACATAATTGACAACATGCTCTCATTTCCTAGAGCTTCGAGTAGTACTACAAAGAAGAATCAATAAAAAACAAAAGGAAAATAAAAAGCGGTGGAAAAACAAAGGTGTTGATGGGCTATAATATGTCCCACCAATAGTTAGGGGGTCTCCCTAGTGTAAAGTCCCAATCAAACCTCACATTGTTTGGGATAGGAGCCTCATCCGATATGTGGGCCTCTAGTGCTTATGCTTTTTTTTTCATTTGGGAATTTTGGCATGGATTGTTGGGTGACTTAGAAGAAGGAAGGGCTTTGAACGTGGTTTTGTTCCCTCACCTTAAGCACAAGGGGTTAATCTTGAATCATAGTCCCATGGGATCTCCCCTATTGGCCAATGCTTTAGGAAGTGCACTACTTAGAAAACACTGATTTTGGCAGCGTGGACCTATTTTTCCATTCCATATTTATCACACCCCTTTGCACATTACAAGCTGTTGGGTCCCTATAATACTAGTGATTACCCCATTACTATTGTAGTTATACCCCTTATTAATATCGTTGTGCCCCTATTGCCCCCATATTGTTATTACTGTGCCCCATAGAATCCCTCTATTGTTATTTTTGTGGCTTTATATTATTATTGTTAGGTCGGCTATATTATATTGTGACTCCTTAGACTCCTATATATAGAAAGGAGGTTTTGTCATTTGAATCATTCAAGAATTGTTCATTTATGTAATGTAAAGGAGGTTGCCCCCTCGAAGAGGCTAAATTCTAAGGCATTAATCTATCTTTTCTTGAGCTGGTTTCATAACATTTGGTATCAGAGCTTTGGATTCTAGGGTTTCGCTGCTCCAAACAGGTCATCGTGGCATTTTCGCTATAACTTTTTTTTCTGTGAGGTTTCAAAAGTAAAAAAAAAAACCCATTTGAGAAGAAATCGCTCTGAATCTTGGGTCTGAATTTCAGAGCTTTTCGCGCTATATTTGCGGAGATATGATATGAGGAAGTTGGTCTTTTTGCAGACTCCTGAATTACATTCCAAACAGGTGACCTGGGGAAAATCATCATAACGTTCTCTCTGGGGATCGGATTGAAATTTTGTAAGACGGTACAGAAAGAGGACGGATTGTAGTTTCTTGTATGCCATTTTCAGATCCAAAGGTAGAAACAGTGACTCGTGGCACGTCGTACAAGTTCGCTCTACTGAACTAGTCTATAATTAAGTCACTGTGGGAGATTTCACATAACTTTTCTTTGGAGAATCCAATTTGGGTCAGACTTGTGTCATTGGAAAGAGGACACAGAGGGCTACTACAGGTAACAAATTCAGAACTAGATGATCGGAAAGTACAGAGATACATCAGAGGCAATATCGAGCTCCTACAAAGTGAAAAAAGGTGTGTAGATTTTCTTAAATTTTTGCTTAA
>APFE031318234.1:26256-42951 GCA_000404065.3 Pinus taeda
AAGTATTATGGTCCGTACAAGGTGTTGCAAAAGATTGGTACTATGGCATACAAATTGAAGCTTCCTGCAGCTTCTCGATTGCACCCAATTTTCCATGTTTCATGTTTAATGAAGGTTATAGGCGACAAGCTCCCAGTTCAAACAATATTGCCAGAACTTGACGAGGAAGGAAAAATTATATTGGAACCGAAAATAGTCACAGAAACAAGAACTCGACAGCTGCGAAATCGTTCAATTTCAAAGGATCTTATCAAGTGGAAGAACTTATCCGTTGAAGATTCCACATGGGAGGATGAGAATTTTATGCAGAAGTATCCAAAACTATTCAAGCGTTGAGGACAACACTTTTTTGAAGGAGAGGGGCATGTTGGGTCCCTATAATACTAGTGATTACCCCATTACTATTGTAGTTATACCCCTTATTAATATTGTTGTGCCCCTATTGCCCCCATATTGTTATTACTGTGCCCCATTAGAATCCCTCTATTGTTATTTTTGTGGCTTTATATTATTATTGTTAGGGTCGGCTGGGTTATATTGTGACTCCTTAGACTCCTATATATAGAAAGGAGGTTTTGTCATTTGAATCATCCAAGAATTGTTCATTTATGTAATGTAAAAGAGGTTGCCCCCTCGAAGAGGCTAAATTCTAAGACGTTAATCTATCTTTTCTATCTTTTCTTGAGCTGGTTTCATAACACAAGCCCTATTCACTATTTCCCTTCTCCAGCTCCACAAGGTCTAACACACCCCCTCCCCTTGCCCACATATTTGGGTCGATCTTGGAAATGTTGCCCCAGAGGTTGATGCAACTAAAAGAAAGTTAAAAGCATATCATGGCCACAAGCAAGAAACAAAAGAAAAATAAAATCATAAAATGCAAAAGATGGTTGGGAACTTAATAATAGCACATGGGAAAAAGTTGAGCATGAACTCTAACTCTTATCATTATGGCCATCACCCTGGTTCATAGGGCCAATAATTGCCCCATCACATCATAAAAGGAACCCATGCATGTCCCAACATCAGATGGATGATGAACTGCCCTACCTTTAAAGGGGTAATAATTGTTATACATCATTTACAACATGCTCTCATTTCCTAGAGCTTCGAGTAGTAATACAAAGAAGAATCAATAAAAAACAAAAGGAAAATAAAAAGCGGTGGAAAAACAAAGGTGTTGACGGGCTATAATATGTCCCACTAATAGTTAGGGGGTCTCCCTAGTGTGAAGTCCCAATCAAACCTCACACCATTTGGGATAGAAGCCCCATCCGATATATGGGCCTTACTATGACCATGTATGTTTTGCTTTTCGCTATCAAATGCGAAGAAATAAGTGTGAGGCCAAGTATGCGATACTTGAAGAATGAGGATGAAATCAACTCTCAATTGGTAAGCTAGTAAAACATTGTGTAAGAACCTAATAGCAAAATAATAAGAACAAAATGGCTTAAGAGAAACTAGATAACTAAAATCATCTTAAAACATACAAGCAAGAAGATGATAGAAACCAACTACAAATTAGTTCATGGTCAGTGTCTAGCATAACATGGAATAAGGAAAGCAAAGACTCAAAGGAAACATATAAGCCATAGTCATGAATTAGTTCATGGTCAGTTTCTAGCATAACATGGAATAAGGAAAGCAAAGACTCAAATCAAACATATAAGCCATAGTCATGAATTAGTTCATCAACATAAAGCCAACATGAAAGTACACATCCGGACTTAATTGAAGTACTAGTTAGCTAGTACAACTAACAGAGGAATGCATGGGAATTTATGCCAAAATGAATAACTTCTCATTGATAATGCTTCCAATTCAAATACATGCGGCACAAGCCCATTAAAGCCCAAAATTGGGATGAGAGCAGTTCATATCATCCCCAAGCCAAAACCTAGCCTCACCATAGCTCACCCTACTAAATGCCAAGAGTTGGGTGCCTCTAGCTCCGTAAGCACAAAATAATTGTTTAATGCTAGCCCTAGCTCAAGTGCTAAAGTATCCTTCAAATGAGGCATACAAATGTATTTATAGAAATGAGGTGACCTTTTGCCTACCATTAATTCTCATCTACCCTCATGACTCTTCAACTTCCTCTCGATTCTTTAAGATTCATATTGATTTTGATATTTATGAATTTTATAATAAAGTAAAATTTACAATATTAGAAAAAAATATATAACTGAGTATAATGTTGCAGCTTGTATGGAAGGTGTTGCATTTGGAAGAAATACTTTGGTGTCTTTGCTACCCTAGGTAGGATGGAAAGCATTTAGCCAATCGAGGCTAAATTGTATGCCTAAAATTTCAACTCTAAGTTATGGGATGACAAAGCTTTCACACACCCATTGTTGTCCAAAGCCTTGGACATATTAGTTCTCCAATTGATTTTAGGAAGTTGATATTTTCTTGACAATTTGTCCAACATAAGAAACCCTTGTCTACAAACTATATTGCCCTCAGATGCCAAATGTTGAACTACGCTTCACATTACTCCATGTCGAGAAAAGTACAAATCAGAGGTGTTGTCATGATTAATTTCTTAGCTATTGAGACCACTTGTCCAATTTAACAGATTATTTCTTTCCTCCAAATAAGCTTGAGGAGTATGGTATCAACATTGTGTAGGTTTTCTGTAGTTACTTGCACATTTATCTTTATTGTAAGCTCCGTGAATACACAACATTACAATCGGTCTTGGGTGCAAGGGAAGATGGCCAATGCCTTCCTAAAATTTTCCCATTAACCCAAACATGATCCTTTCCCATACTCTCCAAATTCAATGTTATGGGGTTGTCACCATTTGGAGGATCAAAAACGCCTTGTACTATGTAAAAGGACTCTTTTGAGGTGAATAAATTTGCACACATTCATCCTGATGCCAATGCTATTTTTTTATTTCTTGATACAAGGCTTTGTAGTGTTAAAGAACTTCTCTAGGTTCTACCATCCTTTTCAAGGAAAACCCCATAGTTCTATAATCCAATCATTTGAGAAAGAATAACTATTTCATTGTACCCTATACTTGGTTTCAAAGATTGCTCCACTCGGACTTAATAACCATTTGAATTCCCAATTGGATCTCTATATTTATTCCATACCTTTTATAATTATGAATATTTTATTCTAGGTCCCAAATTTTCAAAATCGAAGGTTCCTTGTGAAAGAGCATGCCTCCTTTTCACGGATGTTTGAGATCCAACCTTTGCAGTGTTGAATGCCACATTCTTACAATACAAAATATGCTAACCAACCAAGGTGGCAGACAAAACACCTTTCCATGAAAATGCACAATAGTTGAAGAACAACTATCAATATTAGTAAGAAATGTTGCATATTTCCCCGTCTTCCTCATTATAATCATATTTGCAACTTTGGATCCTCTAGAATATTTATATACATGTGCCATAGAGGAAACAAAGATAGCTTCTAGGGAAATTGCTATTGCTATTTTTGATGTGGTTTTATCATTGAAAAGACCTATAACATGTGAAGATACTCTTTCTTCTGTGAAAAACCAATCATCTCTTGTGATACCTGTTACACTCCATGTAATTGGTTTTATGCCCATACTGGGGAATTTACAGGTACAATCACTCGCTCAGTTTTCAACATTGGCATACAAATATCAATTGGGTGGTCCCCTAAAACTGTCAATGACTAAATTGAAGGTCTTTGATGAAGCCTCTATCTGTTGTTTATCATATTTATCTACACTAAGAATGTTCAATTGTTCATCCTTCTTTGATGTAGATATGTTTAGGATTGTGTTGATGTTGCTGGACCCGCCAACATTAAGGGGATCACCCCGGTATGAAGTCCCAACTAGAGCTCACACCGTTTGGTGTGGGAGTCCCATCTGGTATGATGGCCCGGTTGCCATTATCTTAAAGATTTACCTCAACTCTTGCTTGTCAGCACGAGAGAGTAGTATGCTTTGTCTTGCAAGAAGTGAGGTTCGCGTGCCTGGTGATTGCGAGTGTCTCTTGTGTCAATGGTTCTTTCACTGTAGAGGGAGAGAGTGGGAGTGAGTCCTAAGTCAGTTGGGAGAAGTCCCAACTTTGCACAGGGGCTTCACTGGGGGAGCAATACCATACCATGTGCATTCATATTGGGGGATATATATTGAGGAAAAAATGACATAATATGTTGAGCATATAATAGGGGGTAAAGGGTTTTTATATTGGCATGTATAAAAAATGGAGCTCAAAGTTAATGAAAAAATATAAAAGGGTATAAAAAATGTTAATGAAAAAATGGATACATACAATATCTAGTGAAGGTAGAGGTGTTTAAATTGGGAAGGTTTATTGTGTTCATATTGGTAGGGGGTTAAATAATGTGATTTTTAGATGTATTTTCCAATATGTAGTCAAATTAAGGGTATTGTTAGAGGTGCTATGTTAGAGGTTCATTGAGTGAAGCCCCTGTGCAACTATGCTAGGAACACACAACACAACAGGACATGCACAACTTCTGGCAGAATTGTCCACACGGATGCGATAGTCACTGCACACAAGGGAAGATAACATGTATAACACTCAACAGATTAGTTTGCATGAGTACAACGGTTATTGAAGATAACATGTATAACACTCAACAGATTAGTTTGCATGAGTACAACGGTTATTATAGCATGTTTTATGTGAAAGGTCTGTCTGATGTCCGAGAGAGTAGTCTACACGGGCGAGACAACATTAATAGCATATACAACACATTTTCATTAACATATATGTATTACAACAAGTGAATTAGTTTAAGTGTTAAACACAGGCTAAAGCAACATGCATTACAAGTGTTAAAGATTAGTCTTACAATAGTTACAATACATGTGTGAAAACGTGTTGGCCTGTTAGCAAGCTTCTGAAGTAAGCAAAAGTTCCAAGACACATCGTTACACTATACATCACTAACCTCGCGTACGGGGCGTTGGAGCCACTACTTACTCCTTGAAGAAAAGATTACAGACTCTCAAGGCTATGCGGGAGGAGCGGAGGTGAAAAAGTCCTTTGCATATACAAATGAGGAGTTATTTATAGCCAAGGGTGAAACTGATCCTTGTGGCTGTTCGACTACCCTCATGATAATTTGACTTCCATGACTTTTCGGCTTTACATGACTCTTCATACAACAAGTGGGTCTCTTGGAATTCCATGTTACATTACATTGATTGACAATACGACTCACTGTAGAGATGTGTACGACATGACTCATGACAAGAATCGACATGATAATGGTGGTACATTCGTGTTGCTACTGGTGTGCATGTCAAGCTACAGCGTTGTTGGATGATGGATGTCCTCATGGTGTGTCACAACTTTATCTCTGCATGGCAAAGTGCGCGGAGTCTTTGAATGTTACATTCACACATTTTTCCTTGCTTGTATGTTGGTAAGCTCGATAGGTTCGTCCGTTTGCGAGAGGTGCATGTTCGTCCATCTGTTCGTCTGTGCACAACTTGCATGTTTGCTCGTCCATCCATCTGCGAACACATATTTGCATTATCATCTGTTCGTGAGCACATCTCTTTGCATGCATCATTTGTTTGTCTGTTGGTGAACATGTCCTTTTGCATGTGCTCCCTTTGTTCATCCCATCCGTCGTTGCACCATGTTTGTTTGTGTACCTGTGTTTGTAGTCACTCATGACGAGACGACATCAAATCCATAAACTTCCTAGTCTACTATGATGCATGATTGTTTCAGATGTAAGTGATCGGGAGAGGAGACAAGGTTGCGAGTTAGGATGGAGGCTCCGGACATTGTTGATGAAAATTGCGCAGGAGTTATTGGGTGATGAAGATGGGCAATCCAGATCGACAATGATTGTCCGTGGGGTTTGACTCAGCTGGAGGACAAAACTGTGCAGGTTTTGGGAGGAATAGTCCGGGTTGCGGAAAGGTTGGGCAGGAAAAATCTGCGCAATTTGCGGAACGAGTGGGCACCAGGAGCTTGGTAGCAAAAAACTGTGCAATTCCTAAGGGGAACTGGTAGTCAACTGTTGGGTCACTGGCAACAAAAACTGCGCAATTCGTGGGAGGAACTGACAATCAGCTGTCGGGAGCTGTTGGTGGTAAAAATTACGCTGATGCTGGGAGGCTGGACTGCTTGTCACCTCTGCACAATTTTTGAGTTGAGTGGACAGTTGTGCAACAGAGGACTTGCGCATGAAAACTGCACAATTTTCTAGGTGAGCAACTAGTCGACTGATTGGAAAATCTGCGCAATTTTATGAGGGAAATAGGGACAGGCACTGGGTGTTTATCCACCCTGTTTGCATAGTTTTAGCAGTGAGCAGAGCGGCTAAGGTCTGCAACATCTGCGCAATTTTTTAGGGGAGTCAGTCCCGTGGTGGCTACCGGGTCAAACTCTCCAGTTGACCAGCATGAAGGTTGATTGATCTTCTTGCAGGCAGCGCAAATTGAAATGGCTTGTTTGGTGCTTCTGTGCTGTTCTAGGTGACAGTCGATCAAGTCGATGACGGGGTGATGGTTTCGCTGTCAAAGGGCAATCCGGTCATCAGAACTTCCGCAAAGTGACGAAGTTTGTGAACGAGTGAAAGATGCATACGTGATCTTGCAAACACACACTTACATGACTTGATGACGAGATGGCTCAAACCATCTAGACACGGCTGCACAACATGATTGACCGACAGTGTGAGTGACAAGCGCGACACTTGAGATTGATCGTTGGTTGATTGTGACGATGCTTGCGCAACAGTGTATGTGACTCTGTGTGTGAGCGTGATAAATGTTTACATAGCGAACACAACATGTACACACGAAGCGAAGACCTTGAGTATGACCAGGACATGGTCGCAAGCATGAAATTGACATCAACATGCAAAAGCTATCGGTGGAATGATCAAGCAAGGTGGGTGTGAGGACTCACACGAGCTCACAGAGTGAACCCAAGTGCGTGCAGTCTCAAGGAGGCTCTGAAATGGGATGCAGGGCAAAAAATTTAGGGTGGTTGTAGCTGCTACAAATGATTGCTACATTTAGTTCAAAAGCTCTTTTTAGATTTCATTGTACGACTAAGAACTCCTAGTCTAATTGCTCCAATAGACTTTCTTGTTGAATCACAAGGTTGTAATAGTAATCCCTGTACAAAGTAAAGGTGCAGTTGAATGCAACAGTAGATTACCTTTGATGAATAACAATGCGATTAAAATATTCTCTTTTAGTTATTGTGCTATTTGCATGGAAAATATTGAAGATGGAAACATTATCTTTTGCATAATCGATTTTCATTCTTTCAATATGATGCCAACCTTTAAACAGACCACATGGATGCCAACCTCTTTCACAATTCCAAAATTTTTATGTGTTGGCACCAATGGATACTTTGGATCATGCGATTCTTGAGGTGGATGTATGCGAAGGATCCAACACACACAAGAGAGAACAAGATGTTATTTGTAGTCATGGGGATGGATTTGCATATGGTGGTGAATCAACATCCCAGATTGTCACCAAGCCTGTACAAAAAATATTGTCATATATCGCAGTTTAAGGCAAACTTTGATAGGGCTTATGTGAAAGCGATGAAGGACCCAATAGAGACATGGCATCCATTGTCATACCTAGTAACGAAAGATAATCTCCTCGCGGTAGTGTAGGATTGGCTAGAGGAATGGATGACTCCGCCTGATGGAGCGGTTGGAGGAGAGGGAGCAAAGAAAGGTACTTCGCAGGGTGCGGGTACACATAAGGAGAATGTCAATGAGGAAACAAAAGGAATAGGGGGAGTGAAAGAACACAAAGAACACCACAACGATGTGGAGGTATTAGAAGATTCGCTCTTTGTGATAAAAATGTGGCCAAGAAAGAAGCATAAGGCAGATACGAGTAAGGGCGTAGTGCTGCTTGTCCTCACTGATGGGGTCATCGATGAGATAATAAAGAAAATCCAGGAGATTAACACAGTGACTTGGGACAAGATTGATGATCGATGTAAAGCGACCTTGTCTGAGGTACAACATGGCATCATGGAGCTGAAGGCATTGCCACAAGCAGTGAAGTAACTAGAGAAGGCAACCTAGCCATCGCAACAAGAACAAAGACTGGAAACCAGATTTTGAATGAGGATGTTACATGTCCCAGCTGGGGCACTGAAGTTTGAAGCAGCAACAAATAAAGAGCGAGCCAAGGCATGACACAGTGTCCATATGAATGTTGTTTTGCTACCTTCCAGGTGATGCATGAATTTCATCAAGGAATCACCACAGAGATGCAGGAACAAGAACAACATATGTCGCTGTTGAAAGAAAACGCGGAGTCAGAGAAAGAAATGATGCAAAAAGCACTAAAACAAGTGGCCAAGGAAAGGGAGGAAGCAAGGAAACAACGAGAACAATTGGAGAAGGACATTACTGAGACTTGCAGCATAGTTCCGGATGTGAAGGTCCGTGAGGATGAAGCACCAACAACAAATGTTGCAAAGCTCGCCATCATGATCAAGGACTCAAAGAGTGCTATAGCCCAGTTGAAATTTGATTATGAAGTGAAGATATCAAAGCTACAAATAAGGTTGCAACCAAGTATGCCACCAGTGGTTTAGGAGCAGAGACAAAGGGACCTCAATGCAACATTGAAAAGTATATCTGATACGGCGACACGATGTAGATTTGGACCTCGCTGCAGGAGGATCCAAACATCTTGAAAATTGAGGAGGAACTACAAGCCAAACAAAAGCGGCCCAATGATATCATGGCAGTTGTGAAGACCTTACCAGTCTTGCATACGCTCGCCAACATTTCCGAAGGAAAGAATCTTCAGACACAAATAGATGATCTGCAGAGGAAAGCACAGATCTTGCAAGAGAACACTTAGCCGTGTAGGTGGAAGCCTTGGAAGGTTCATAGGTAGTAGATGAACGAATGAAGGAATTGAAGAAAAGGGAAGTAGAGCTACTATAGAAGACCGATGACCATACTATAGAAGCTTTGCTAAAGGAGGTGCAACAGGAAGAAAAGTTGATGGCAAGAACAATCCAGCATTACAATGCAGTATACAACGAGATCACAACAAATATCAAGGGTGTCGAAGTTGAGTGACTCAGGATGAGTCACAGGTGAGTGTTGGGGACCAGTTGGGCATGGCCCAACTTGGTAAAAGACTCCGCGAAAGGAGTGGACCACACGGAGCTGGCAAATATATATTCATTGCGCGGGCTTTTAAGGCTTTTGGGATGGGATAAAGCCCTTGTTTTGTAATGGGTATTGGGTAGTAGTCCTTGTTTTATGGATCCATGGTATGTGGACCATGGTTTTTGTATAGATGAATTGTATAAAAGGATATGTAATACTTTGTAAAATGCATCGGAGAAAGTAATGAAGTATTATAAGTGAATTGAATCTCTCTATTCATGTTTGTAGTCTGTAGTTTTGGACAAGGCTCCATAGCTAAGTGCGCGAAGACCTTGAAGAATCTGCAGCTGAGTGCGTATACTTACAATTGGGTGCACATGTTAAGGAAGTGAATATAATTGAAGATATGTTTAATAAATAAGAAGTTCTGGCAAAGTATGGTATCTCTGTATATGTTAATTGTCTATTGTTATGTATCTGATTATGTAGGCTTTTTACTAAATTATGTGAAGACCTATAAGATATACTTTTATGTGTTAGAGTTTATGCGTTTCTGTTAACTAATCATCTGCACGAAGTTATTATGCATGCGAAGTTATACAATTGATATTCAATAGAAGTAAATACATGGTGACACTTCGTGGATATCCTTTTGGTTGCGGAAACTTGGTTCTATAACCTCACATAACTTCTTCGAGTGAGACTGTGACCTGCTTGCAAGTCATTGCCGAAAGGGCCAATAGTTGAGGGTTTTGTTGGTGTGCAACACACTCTGAACCTGGCTCAAGCCCCCTTAAACAAACATTATGCAACTACGGCCAAATCCCACTTTGGATAGCTCATATGATGAAGATAATAATTGCAATAGATTCCTCTTTTCGAGAGGACCAAAATCGACCTAAAGATCACCTTATTTGGACAAGCAAAAGTTGGTTTTTGAATTTATTTATTTATTCATGTATATTGGATTAGGTCTCTAAGGACATGTACAATTGCACAGGTCGGCCTCAACATCAAGTTGACCCTCATTAAAGCCTGTAAATAGAAGAAACCTCAAGCTCATTTGGACACAATTATCAATCTCTCTCTTCTCTGTTTTATTGTTTGGTTCACACAGGTCTGACGGAGGAAAGCTTGCGTAAAGGGCCTGAAACTACATGGTCAAAGCGCGCATGTGTCTAGTGCTTCTGAATCGCGGACGCTCACACGTAACTATGGTTTTTCGTCCTTGGATGTTGGCACAATATGGCCCTGAGAGCATCCGGGAAGTCTAAGACGGTTGCGTAAGATGTCTGAGGGAGTCTCCTGGAGGTTAGGGTTTCCATAGTTCAGATCAGTCTTAGACGCTTGCATCCATCTCTCCAAAGAGTGTCTAAATCTTTCTTAGATGCTCACACAATGTGCCTAAGATAGCGTTTGGGAGGCTAGGGTTTCTACAATGCAGTTGGACTTCGGACACCCACATACAGTTCTCTTGGGAGTGTTCAGATAATTCCCAGACGCACTCATCCAGTTCTCCAGAGAGCGTTCAGATATGTCTTTGCTGCTCGCACACAATATCTCTGCATGCGTCCGTGACCAAAAGATGAGTTATTAGTATGCAACATTGTTCAACACAGTGACAACAATAACCAACAATTAACTACAACTAGTGACAGTGCATTACAATCCTTAGAATCAGAGTCCTTGAGTATAAGCAAGTTTAAGGTCATGTTATGGATGTTCTAGTTGTTTTGTTGCATAGCCAAAGATATGGATCATTGTACTCTCTTTTGCTGAATCATTTGATAACGATCTAAGAAGAAGAAGAATTTTCAAGGGTTTTCCCCATAATGGGTTTTTCCCTAGTCTCCGACCAATCTTAGTGTCTTTGTGTGCATGCTTTTCTTCTATTGTTCTTTTACGTTCCATTGCATTGGTGATGATGATGTTGTTTTTTCTACATAATTTCATTTTCTCATGAATAATGTTGTCGATCTGAATAATGTAATGCTGATATAGGGTGAACTTAATGTTAAAATAAAGAAATGGAATTATCAAAGCAAAGAAGAATTTAGCCCTTGTTGATGCCTCGAAAATCGCTGCAACAACATTGGGGAAACCACCCGGTCCGGACCTTAGTGCAGATCCTTTTCTGTTTGGGGTAGTGGCTCCGACTGGGGATAATGGGGCCAGTTTCCCAGAAATAGATAAATGGGATGAGTGGATGATTTATAGATAACACTAGCGGTGAGCGAAAGGCTAAAACTATTGACAGAAATATAAAGAGATGAAACTATCCCGGGAATCTATTGAGCTCTAAAGTGTAGCGTTTGATACTCTATGTCTAAAAGACAAGCATATAGATGACTGTATCTTCTCAACATAGATATTAAATCATTTAAGATTGTTGTGCTTAAGTAGTTAAGCAGAGCGATTGAAGTGAAATTACCACACTTTATACATTTATATCATTATCATACACATGATTTAAAAGTAAAGGCACATCACTAAACACCCAATAGTGGAATGAATAAGATCAGCTGTTATAGCGCATGCATATAATCAACGATAGCAAGAATAATTACATAACAATTCATATAAACAAAATGACTTCAGACATAGATTAAAATACCATATGAGCTGCGTGACACTCCCAGATATCAATCGCTATGTGTAGTTCTTCCCTTAACGCAAAAACATTCTTCAATCAACGACAATAGTGCACAATTGTATAAAGAAATTTCCTCATTAAAGTAAAAACAACTGGTCGAGTTTCATAAAAGAATAAGGGCTGAAGCACAGTAGTGCAAACTCCAGTCTGTTAAGTCTCTTACAAAATTTTACGATCCTTTCTAAAAACATGAAAGGGTCTATAAATACAATACTAATCTAAATATCTATAAAACAGAAATGCTACTAAACTGATATCAATAACTTTTGTTCCTATTTTGACTAGCGATCTGGCGAGCTGGAGGGTGACTCATTGAGTCGGCTGCTTTCCTTTGAATCTGAGCTGATTAATTGCAAGCATTGGCTCAATTTCCGGAGGTTTGTTGAGGCGCGAACTGAGCTGGGCAGCATAGGTGGCATTTTGAATGGCGGGAATCATACACTCGATGGCATCTGTTAAACACTTCAGGGCGGCTCTTTGTGTATGTGGTTTAACTAGGAAGTGCCAATACGCTTCCAAGTTTAAACTATTAATCCCGGCGATTAATCTTCCTCTTTCTTCTAACTTAGGATAACATGATTGCTCCAATGCATTTGTTGTTGTAATCTTCCCTGGTGTACACTGGGAAATCATATTTGCTAAGTAGAGAGTGTTGTTAACTAAATCAACTAAATTGCTAGAAGTTGATCTACATCTTGAAGTTTCTCTCTCTGCTTTCAACACCTGAGTGTGCCATTCTGTGAAAAGTATATCTTTATGAACTTCAAGTATCCTGGGCAAATTAGCTGTTTTTCCCTGATTCGAATCTTGCCATTCAAGATGTGCAGTAATAGCCTCATCGACTTGATTTAAATCATCCCTAGCTTTCTCTACCTGCTCATTTATGGATATAGTTAATTCGCACAGTGGCTCCGCTTGAGCGATCTATTGACATAAGAGTTTAATTTGAGATATTAGCGCATTGTTTATCAATGATGCTTATTTTCTGAACTCTGTCACCTGCGAAGCTCCTTTTATCTTTTCTAGCTGCGATGTTATTTGAGCGATCTGCTCATCCTTGGTTTTCACCATTTGCTCATTCGCTTTTTTCAACTTTTCCAATGCCTCTGTTAATTCATTCTGTTTCTGGATCGCGTTTTGGTCGATCCTTTGCTTCTCCGCTTCCAATTGTTGGGTCAATTGATTATTCATTTGCTGTTGTGCCAACAACTGCTCTTCTGCTTGCACTGCCCTCTGCTGTTGTGCCACCAACTACTCCTCTGCTTGCGCTGCCCTCTGCTTTGTCTCGGCCAATTCTGTCTGTAATGTGGAGATTTCTTGGTCCTTATTCTTTAATAAAAGGCTTACCTCCGATGCTTTGTCGATTGTTGCTGCTGAATAGGCTCCAACATACTGTGACAACTTTGTTAAATCATCAGAGGGTTCCAATTTCTCCTTCCATACTACATTACCCGTGACAGTTTGCTCTGGAAAGATAGAAGGTTGATCAATCCTTCGTCTTTTCCTTGATCGCTTTACAACTGCTCTATGCCTCGGGCTGTAGAAAACATCCAATGGAGGGATATCTTCTACTTGTAGAATGATTTGATCGGTGGGATCTTTCGGAATTATCTCAATGTATTTAGATTTAGGTGGGCCGCTGGTTCCACTTAGAACCTGAGATGAAGTATCATCTCGCATATCGCTGGTCTTAGGAGTGTCTGTACCTTTTGAGCCTTTTCCTCCACTGATGATAGAATCGAACTGCTGCCATTCCTGTAGCAATTTAGGGTCTGTGGTAGTATTCACGTTGGCATCGGTGGTGGTCTGTTTAGTTTGAGACTCCTTCTGTACTTGTTCCTGCTTTTTCTTCTGATGCTCCTCCTGTTCCCTTCGCTGTTTATCCTCATGCTCTTTCTTTAGTCGTTCTTCCTGCTCCTTCTTCTGCTTTTCCTCTTGTTATTTCCTCTGTTGTTCCTCCCGCTCCTTATTATGATCTTTTGTTATAGCGGGAGGTTCCTTTGTCTGTTGCCGACCAGGCTCGCTTGATGACGCCGCTGGGGTTGTCGCTAATAAATCTAGAGGCAGAGTTTGCAACCTCTGCTCTCTAAGTTTATTAAACTTAGTCAACCCTTCATTGTATTTCATCCTAGCGAGTTCTTTAGCTTGACCTATTGTTTCAATTGAAGTGAACAGGTCATCGAACATATCTTCCTGATGCTCAAACGTTGTTAATTTGGTGTGTTCTAACGCGGCATGGGCGAGTAGCTTCGGATCAAATGCCCTGTTTGGAATTGTGGCCAAAGATAAAAATTGAATCTTTGTAGCTTCCTTTTCTGCATGTTTAAGGTCATGCAGCGTAAAGACACCACACCTTAAGGGAAAAGCGGGCCAACCTCTTTTCTTTTCCTTTTTGAGAATCTGTGTAGTACTCTTAGCCGTACTCTGATAGGCGATTTCTCTTGCTAGCAACTTATCAGGAACATATAAAGGGAGAACATGTGGGTTGGCTTGGCTGCCGTAGACTCTGATATAGGTAAAATGCTCTTCTCCAAACCAATTAGCTACTGCTGGTAAATCAAAGGAAGCTTGGTAGGAAATCTTTGAAATGGGTTTATCAAAAATGGAATAATAAATGGGAACCATAAAGCCATTACAGATCTGATACAGGTGGTTTTTATAAGACGACTTCCACAACTTTCGGTGATATATATGAATGGGTGAGGGGTCTTGTGCAGTCCACCTCCAACCAAGAATAGGGAATTCGGAATTGAAACATAATGTGTCTAAGATATATGCGCTATAGTAAAATGGGGGTATTTTCCTTTCAGTGACCACAGTCTTGTTTCTAAAATCATGAACAACTACTGCTAATTTATTCGAAAGGATAGTAGCCCATTCCATAATTATACTGTTTACTGCTGCCTCCATGAGAGGAACCATTTCTATGGTAAAGCTAGCAGAGTCGTGTAAACCCCATAACCTACACATCATTATACCCGCATATCAATAAGGAAAGCCAAAGAATCAACCGAGTACTTACCGGAAGATTCGTGTTTCTGCTTGTTCGGGTTTTGTCTCCAATCCTTGATAGGTTCAGATTCAATTTCATTTTTGCTTGCAAACTTCTCCAGGAAGGCGTTGTTGTATATCTTCTCTGGCTTGGGAAAATGATACCTTTGCCTTAAGTCATCTGCCTTGAATGATCCGAAAATCCTACCATCTCTGGTGCTAAACGTTCTGTCCATGATTGGGATTTCTTCAATTGCCCATCACACAACGTCTGTGTAAGGGAGAATTTGTTCCCTGGATGCTATCCTGTGAAGGAAAGAATTGGCCAAATCTTTGAGAGTGCAATCCGACTTCCGTAATGAATCCGCGGTAGCTTCTGTTGCCATCTTCTTTCGTTTCTCGGCCTCAATTAAGTCATAAGTGCCTTGCCAAGTCACTCTGGTGAGGCCTGTGCATGTAGTATCAAATATTAGGCCTTTCTTCTTATTTGCAGCAGCCTGTCCTGCGACTGGTGGATTGGAAGCACCCGCAGTCTTCTTAGACTTCTTACCCATCATGCTCGAACTCCTGTCTATGAATGAATTCTGCACAGAGAGGCAATTGTGCGTAACACAGAGAGATAGCGATGAAAACTTACAAGTGATAACAAATGAATAGATGCGCAACAGTATTTTCAGCTTTTAAAACGGGTGCGGAGACAATCCTTAGAAAGATTTTAGGACATGAATTCATTAATTGGCCGTATAAAACCTGCCACCCTATAAATGCCCATTATATCATTATTCGGTCGAGAAATCTCCTTAAGCATGCAATGGACGTATTGGCGGCTGAGCGGAAGCGATTATGCCTTAAATATGAATAAATTGAGCTTTCCAATCACTTTAACGGCTTTTTATTGAAAACTGTGCCTTATCGCATCGCATCGGGGGTATGATAAGTCCGCCTTAACGATATGTATCGGGTACCGCCGATCGCCGAATGCGATATCGCATCGGCGAAAAGCTTTATGTGCATTGAGACTTAGGCGAAGGTAACTCGCCGATCGCCGAACGCCGATTGCGCATCGCATCGGGGTAAATGGAATGGGGTGCTTTTGGTTGTGCATTAGATATCACCGATCGCCGAATGCGATATCGCATCGGCGGAAAGCCTTGTGTCACTTTATATGTCTCTTATGTCATTGCGATATGCGATCTTGCGATCGCTTTATCGCAATGACCAAGATTCACTTTATTTCTTTAAATGGGTATTGTTTAAAAAGGGTTTTATAAAGCGCTCATTTGATTATCGGACCTTTTGTTAAATAAAAGTATTGATATCAACTTTATTTTAAAGGGACCCATTTCATAGTTTAATGTTTTATGAATAAAAATGACATGAAATGGGGGGTTGTTTGTAGAGCACAACAATACCTTTATAAGAACTCTTTGATCAAGATGATGTAGCCCGAAAACCAACATTGCAGCCAACAGAGAAGGGTGTGGAAGAGGTCAATATCGAAACAACTGCTAATCCTAAATTGGTAAAACTGTCTAAAGCATTGCCACAAAAGATCAAGGACAAATATATCAGTTTGATGTCTTCATTTGCAGATGTGTTTGCTTGTGTCTATTCTGACTTAAAGACATATGATACCAATATAATTCAGCACACTATACCCATTAAGCCCAATCAGAAACCTTTCAGACAGAAGTTGAGGAGGCTAAATCCAAAGCTGCTGCCATCAATTGAAAAGGAGATAAACAGGTTGTACAAATCAGGGATCATTGTTCCCATCCTATTTTTGGATTGGATCTCTAATTTGGTGTCCGTACGAAAGAAGACAGGTGAGATTCGCTTGTACATTGATTTTAGAAATCTCAGTAAAGTTTCATTGAAAGACAACTATCCACTGCCCAAAATGGACCATATACTTCAGCGAGTAGTGGGAGCATCTCGTATGTCACTACTTG